>JAZGTK010006184.1:0-21197 GCA_036877625.1 Ambastaia sidthimunki
ACCTTTGCTCTTAAAATAAATGGTGCTGAATTTATTTGGTAAAGAAAATCTCCACAGATAAGAGGTAAACTGCAAGGTGAGATTTATACTCAATGTTTTCTTAAAGTTCATTAACTTAATGTGCTGGATCTGAGAGTGTTATATAGTCCCACATTGGTAAATGTTGCTTTATGGTGTATATGTTTAATTGCGCACTCCAGTAATAAACCATTTAAACCATTTACACTTTTGTTGATTTTTCTCAGAAATGTTTTGTCCCCTCGAATTCACATCTGTTTTTTAATTTTTATTTTTTAGGTCTTTGTCACTATCATTGTCACATAGAACTCTTAAACATTTTTCACCCCTTACAAACTTAATTATTAGGAATATTAACCTTCTCATTCATTTATTTTAGCATAATGTTACATTTTAATATTTAGCATATCTGGAATCTCACCAAGGTGCAAGTTTGTTTTTCAAAAGTATCATTCAAAAGCGCCATTGACAATGTTTGTTCTTCCTTCCTGTAATGTTGTGTTGTCAGAATAAACGTAAATTTATACACTTGTCAGATCAAAGAAACCCCAGAAAAAAAATCTTTTTTTTAAATTAATTGTGGTCACATTTTCAGGCCTTCATGCCTTGAAGTTTAAGATTCAAAGCACAGATTCAGAGGTAGAACAAATCATATTAGCTTTCAAGTCAGCTGTCATCCATTGCCTCTGAAATAGATTAAAACAAGTTCATCCAAGTCAGGTTTGTTTCCACATCTGGGTCATTTCTCTTGCTCTCCTGTCTTGAAGTAGCTTTTCTACCCTCATCACTCTGTGGTTTCTCACTAATAGTTCTTAAAATTGGTATTTTTCCTTTCTCATGTGGAGTACAAGACCTTCCGGGTTGTTGCATTAGATATATCAAGTACCCCAGATGATGTCATTCATCAAAATACTCTTTCATTCTTGATTCTCGGTTCCTAATGGGAATAACAATATGTCCCTGCCTGACAGCTATGACCAGCAATTCTTGTATCGAGGCTCTTGGCAAGTATTTGGTTTTTATTAATAAAATTCTGCGGCTGACAGCAGTCTGAACATTCTGTGGTTCTGTTGCTTGCCCTTTATTTTTATCATAGAGCAACCTCAAGCGCACACTCATACAGCACACACACACACACAGTATATATTGGAGACTCTTCCACTGTCTTTAATAAACTAAGAAGAGATTTTGGTGTGTCAAAGAACATTTGATTACTCTGAAGTTGCTTTTTCAAAACTTTGGTGACATGATCATTTCATTAATTTCATGGTGACCATTCATTTCATTTAAATATATATTATAAATATATAAAAATAATTGTTTGTATAGTGTAATATATAATGACACAATGTGCAGTAAAATTATGGTGAATGAAATTGCTCAGATAATTCAGTACCTGAAGAATTTGGTGACATTTTTGAGTTCATATTTGATATATCTTTTCTAGCAGACTTTGTCATTTCTGCACAGTTAAAGATCTTCAGATCTCTTGTGCAATTCCAAGAGTCTGAGTAGCAGAGAAAAGGTCTCAAACTTCTCACTATTTAATCACATCGTTGTCTAAGAGAAACAACTGAGATATAAGAGAAGTGATGTGCGATTTTTCCTTCCTGAGGATAAATTCAACATTTTCATTCAGGGTCAGACAGAAGGAAAGAAAAGAGCAGAAAGTAGGAAAAAGTGTGTGTGTGTTTGATAGAGAAAGAACAGGAGGAAATAGATAAATTAGATAAAAAAGAAGTAGAGAGAGAGAGAAAGAGATGGAAGAGATGTCTTTAAGTGCTGGTGTGAAGTGATTTTTGCTATTGTCTCCATCAGCACACTGACAGCTGGTGGTAAGTTAGTTTTGTCCTCAAACTCACACTGTGTGTGTCACCCCCTCATGGTCAGACTCTCTTCTCTCCCAAACAAATGTCTCTCAGTGTCACACCAGCACAGTGTTACTGCTCCTCAGGATGCTGGCACACCAGGAATGTGAAACCAAATAATTAATGCTGAAGATTTTACTGGGACTACAAGAAAACAGCCTATAATAGGTTTTTAAACCATATAATAGGTTTTCAAAGTCCACAGGAACCTGAAGTTGCAGATAACTTCAGTCTTTTGACATAATTCAAAGTGAAATAAAAAATAGAGGGTGTGGCTTGTTTATTTCACTGAGAACTGATTGGCTGTAGAAAAGTAGGCGTTTTAAGCTTGCAGGAGACTGCTGTTGGAGGGGAGGGTAAAAGCTTTGGCTCTGCCCAAGCCGTCAGACTGACATCATCAGAGAAAATCAGTTATGAATGTGCACTGTGATACAATTGATCATGTCATTCAAAATGTTCCAATTACCAGAGCTGGGAAACATTCATGATAATAAAGTTAATAAGTTAATAAAGTTAATAAAGTCGCCTCATGACAGAATAAGGAGGAGTTTGCCGGGGGAGGGGTCATTCGATAACAGGGTGTACATAGATGCAATAGGGGTCCCAAGGGGGTGCCAAAATTCCACCATAATATGATACCCCCCAAAAAAAGGATATTTATGAAAAGATCCCACATCAGAACCCAGTTCAACCCTTTTGTTTTTACTCTGCTTATGAGTAATAACCACAGCAATGGTAATTATAATTAAGTATAAGCTAGAAATATGGGTGAAACTATATACATAAATATTCATTATGAGTCATTATAACATGACATCAGAATATACAGCAGAAATCTCTAATTTAAATAACAATTTGCATAAGACTAGATCCAAAGAGTGGTTGCATAGCAGCACTGTATGAGACAGAACTGTAGCTAACAGTTAGCATCAGTATTAATCAAGCTACTGTAGCACACGCTGCTTTCTGACTTTGATACACAGTACGGCATCTGTAAAGCTTTAATTACAAGATAAATAGATGTTGTTTTAAGTCAGACAAGCACTTAGGCAACTGTTAGCTGAATGTTGAATAAATGACGTGATTCGTTTCAGATTGTGTAATTCCCTCGTGGTCCTGACACTCAGATTAGATGATCATAATTACACTTTTTCATGGGCAAAATTATGTGAGTTATTTGAGTACATCACTTTCCCTTAATATTAATTTGTTTAGTGGTAATATACTGTTTTAATGAGGTCTATCAAGCCCCATTATAGATCTAATTAAAGGTCTAATTTTAAACCATGTTTAGACAGAGCTCTGAAACATTGTGCTCTGCAGTATTCCTTCATTGTACATTTGGCAGTTGAACTTTGTATGTTACTGTAAAATACAGTATGAATATTACAATATTGTAACTTTCAAGCTAGTTTCAAACTAATTAACTACAGTGAGGCTCCGATAAATTTATATTTACATAATACATTTATTTAATACATTTATTTATATTAATAAATACATTTATTTATTACATTTATTTATATTTTTCATAAAATATTGTTTCATTTGAGTTTTGTTTAGATATTGTATTCATTTTAACAAGTCACAGATGAGGGTAATGCTGTTTTAATGTTTTAATTTACATATGCCAACCACTTTACAGGTGTACCTGTTCAAGTGGTTGTAAACCCTGGATTACCGTTTGCCTATTTGCATATTTGCATTGTCAGCAGGCGGGACTGGATAAATACAACACATGACCAGTTGAAATAAATGTCTCATGCTTCCGCATCAGTTAGACTTTCACACTGAGCTTAACTCCTGATTATCTACCTTCAAGAAGGACTTACTGGCAGCCTGTTTTCTCAGTGATGCAAAAATGCAAGACAGACAAGGATTTAGTGGCTATGCGCTGTATCCAATCATGACTGTTGACTCTGCGATTATGCAAATATGAACATTAACCCAGGGTTAAGGAGTGTGTAAAGTGAAACATCATCCCCAAACCAGGATTAATTCTTAACCGCTGCTAAAGTATGAGCAGTGTGAACGTGAGACAGGTAACCTAAGATTTCATTTGTCTGGGGTTTAGAATGACCCTTGGTTGAAAAGTGAAAAAGCCCTAGTGAAAAAACAGGTTGTAATTCCACTAGCCATGTCCCGTGTGAAAGGAAACACCATTATGTAAAATATGGTGCTAACCCTGCTTCTAAAGTGCTTTCACACTTCAGGTGGTTTCTGCCACTATGTGTATAGTCAGCTGTCAGCTCATGCTGATCTATTTCTGATTGGATGTCTGTTGCTAAGCATCCAGTCGTCACATACTAACTGTGCTTTGTTTCACACCGCACACGTTTGGGGAGTTTAACCCAACAAAAGCGGTGCTTACCTTGTTCCAGACCAGGGTTTCATAGCCCTGGGTAAAATGTGGTGCTAAACCTACTTCTAAATTAGAAGTGTGAAATGTTACTCTACCGGCTGTTAAAAGCAGGTTTAGAACATAGATAAGCGGGGGTTAATTGCAGTGTGAAAAGCCTATTGTTAAACCTTACTCTACCCAGGGTTAAAAGCAGGGTTTAGAGCGAAGATAACCTGGGATTAAGTGCAGTGTGGAAAGCCCTGGTCAAGAGAATGTTTAAGCCAAGTATTACAATGAGGAAGAAAGGCAACAGTAACTTAAATAACTACTCATTACAACTGAAGTATGCAGAAAAGAACAACTTTTAAGCAGAAGGACTACACACTGGTCCACAGGAAAGTGATGCTACAGTGGACACAAACTCATCACAGTTGGGTACGAAAGATTGGTAAAAGGTGGTGATAGTGGTAAAGTGTGAGTGCCATTTTCTTGGCATACTTTGTACCAATCGAGCATCATTTAAAGACCACAGTCTACTTGAATATTGTTGTTGACCATGTCCATCTTATGTACCCATCTTCTATTAGCTACTTTCAGAAGGATTATACATGTCACAAAGCTCAGATCATCTCATACTGGTTTCTTAAACATAACCATGAGTTCACCAAGTAGAATCCACAGTCACCAGATCTCAATCCAGCAAAGCATATTTGGGGTGTGGTAGAAGGTTCAGAAGATCTGCATCATAATTTAGCAACTAACAAATCTGCAGCAACTGTGTGATGCAATGAGAAATAGTTCCAGTACCTTCTTTAATCTATGCCACAGTGAAGTTAGTTCAAAGCAGGTCTAAAGGCAAATAGAGGTCCAACCTTGTACTAACAAAGTTTACCTAATAAAGTGGCCGTGTTTGTTTCTGTGTTTTAGAGGTTTTACACCTGAACTTTGTGCAGCATTTGGACATTAGAAAGAGCTGAGTTGTTACCATGGCAATTCATGAGAAAGCAAATATTTTTTGTCAGTCTTTTTTTCACTCTCTGCCCATTAAACAATTTCTATGTGTGAAATCTGGTGATAGAATACAAACAATTTGTACTAAAATATTCTAAGCTGAAATGATCACTTTACGGAGCAGAAATATCAGTTATCTATGTTCACAATGGCTACATACAGTACACTGAACTCCTTTAGTTGTTTGTATCAGTAAGATTTTGCTGAATGACTGAATGTACACAATGTACACAATACAGATTCAGCAGCAGGTAAATAAGATATCAACTGTATTCTATAGGTTATGCTCGCTGAGATGCCTTGACTACATACTGGACTACATAATAATTTTCACTTCTGTTTTTCCTTCTCTCTGAAACGGAAAATGTATTAAATTAATTGCAGTTTAAGGTGTTTTTATAATTTTATAATTTTAAAGCTTGATTTAAAAGTACCATATAATAAGTATGACTCACTGACTGACTAACACAACAAGTCTCATCTGTTTAGCTTATTCTATACTATGTGTGTGTATATAGTACAGAAATGACTGCTAAAGGAATCTAAACATGAATATATCAGTCAGCAGCTTCTGCCAAAAGTGCTGCTTTAATCCAGTAATGAATTGTTTGCCAGTGTCTATAAACAGAATATGTTACTTATGTTTACCATAATATGCGGCCTAACTGCACCACACGTTTAAATTCGCCATGAAATGAACCAATCCGGGTTAATCAATGAGCAAGACAAACAGATGAAGGCAGAATAAGTGCGTCGCCTTCTGTGTTTACCAAGTAGGTTGGTAAATAACCTTCAGGAGGGAAGATGGCATCTGTGTGTGTCTGTGGTTAATTCAGTCCCTAAATGAGTCTCTATTTCAGGCTGCTGTACAGATCTGCTGCCAACATGGAAATCAAGCCCTTGTGAGTAACATATTTGTGTGTGTGTGTGTTTGTGTGTACCTTGTATGAGCCTCTTGTCATGCTACTTCACCTGCCATACATGAATTTTTTATGGTCCCCACACATTAATTTATGAGAAAAACTCGCTGCCATCGGGGACAGTAATGTTGATACAGCAATCGATCTTCCCCACACTGTCATTGGTTAGTTCTGCATAGGGACCGAGCTGGTAGAGCAATGAGCTCATTTGTGTTTTCCCAGAGATACAGACCGGTCCTCATTTCTGCTGTGTTGTTGCTATGGCAAGAAAATAGTGTCTTCTGATTGGATTTGCTTTTCAGCTTGGAGGATTTGGTCATTGAGGAAAACACTCGCACATGTATGCTTTCTAAACTTTCTTTTTGTTTTTTAAGTGATGTTGTACATAATTTGTTTTTGCATGTGAGATTAGATGTCTTTTTTTGCCCCTCAGAGGTTATATAGCTCAATGGAATCTATCCCATATCAGTGTTGCCACTTGACTACTTGGAATTATCTGTTATTTAAACTAATTACATTCAAAATTTTAACAGATAATGACAATCATTTTTTACCCTTACAGATCAAGGCTCAATGTAATTAATGCATTCATGTCTAGGGGCAGAAAAGTATTTTTGAAACTATTTAAATCCAGTCTGAAAGGCTTTATTCACAAGAGCTGATATGTTGCTCTGTTGTAAAGGATCTGCAGTGCTATATGCACAAGGCAAAACACAATAAAAGCTTTTTATCTTGGGAGATATAAAGCTTTCTGAAGCTGTCTGTAAAACTCTAGTGAAGACATATGTAATATTATAGATTTCCCATGAGAAATATCTGAGACTTAGGAGACTTAAGCGAAAGTTTTCTTTTGCTCTTCATGTAATTTGCTGTCTAGGAAAACCAATTAAGATAATAAACAGATTTAATCTGTTTTCTTTCTTATAAGTTCTTGTAAGTTATGTATACGGACTATCTCAGAATGTAAAAGCAGCTTAAAGATTCACAGTTTTAACATATTATAATAAACTGTAAGTCACTAAGCTCTTTAAAGAAGATATTGAACACCTGTTCATAATGTATTTCATTAGTATTTTAAAAAAACATTCACCCAATCAATTTGACCTTAAGATGTGAGTTTAACTGACTGCTTTAATAACATTAAACTAGACTAAGGTAACATAAATGGGTGTATTCAGGAATAGTCACTTTCATTCCAAGCCTGTATCTACCCATCTCTAGCCCTACATCTAGCATGAATTGTTAAAGGGATATTCCACATTTACTCACCCTTGTCATACCAAACCTATATGACTTTACGACACACAGCACAATATCTTCTTTGCTGTTCCCCAGTAGCATAAAAATATACAGGCTTGAAATGAGGGTGAGCAAAAGATAGAAGAATTTTCATTTTGGGGTAAACTATCCCTTTAATCTCAGCAAGCATGCCCATAGTGATACCACAACAGGTCAAAGTTTCTTGTGGTGATCTAAGTTCAGTGTGCGAAAAAGAAAATAAGCATTTTATTCCATGCCATGTCTGATCCTTCCACCCTGCCCCACGACGACCCCTCTGCACTTTGATGAATCTGTGATTTCCCTGGTGACCGTTGGCATAACGACAACCTCTCCATGCTAAGAAATCCTTGCAATCTGAGGCCATGCTGTTCTGAATCTCTTTCTGCATAATGGATTCTGTTCTTCAGTCAGTTTACTCATCCATCTCTTGTACCTTTCTGTCTCTCTATCTTCCATGTTTCACTTATCTGCATAAAGTCTCAATGCACGTCTTACAGTAGAATCAACACAGGCTCAGAACCAGCTACATTTTTAATAATTGTCAGAGGACCTGATTTACATTCTGGCATGTGCTTGACATTTCAGAACATACATGGATATTAGTGAATGAATGGAGAGAGCAGGAAAAAGTAATTGAATTTAACCTCTCTCTGACATGGTTTAATATGTGAAATTATAAATAAGATTAGTGGTCAAGCTACTTATGATAATCTAATTAACAGGAAGATGTCATTAATGAATGGGTTTATCAGTTTTTTAAGCGACACTTTTTATTAGAAATGTTATTTTATTAATTGTAATAATATTACAGTTATTAAAATTGCATTATTGGTGCAGATTTTTTAAGATGCTGTGTCAAATAATTAGTTTTTAAATATCTCTTGTGCCCAGGTCATAAGCAACATATTTAATATACTACACTAACAAAGATTAAAAATGCTTTAAAAACTAAATTAAAGTACATAATGCACAATTTACAAGGAAAAATGTGCTTGACTCCTGGTTCATAATTTGCATGCCTGTCATGAGGGGATTTGGGTGATGATCTAAAATTATTTTGAACAAGAAGAAAGTTTATGAAGCATACAATATTTGTAAATATTATTCATCTGGGAATATTATATCAAAGCCTGAGACACACTGTGTTAAAAAAAAACAAGTTACAGACTTAAAAGTAAAAAGTTTTGCAGTGCTCCTCTGCCTCCCCTACATGCTGGAGCCCAGAATTATAAGTCTGCCTGGTTTGTTATAAGAGTGTTTTCAAGGTGTGACCAAACAGATTGTCTCCTGGGAAAAGGAACACAAGCTAACCACTGAGTGTTTATAACAGCCTGAATTCTTTGTGACGGATTCAACAAGGTGATGGAACCATTCCTTAGAGATTCTGTCCTACTTTGGAGATGATAACATCATGTAAATGCTGAGGATTTGTTGGTTACACATTTAAAGTGCAGATCTGTGATTGTACCACATCATAAGGACCACAGATCCTGCATATATTGAGATCTGGTGACTTAAGAGAACTTTATAGTAGACTGAACTTTATTAATCATTTTGCTCTATTGAAAACAACAGCATAAATAGTTATTTAAAAGTTGATCTTGTTAACAGGCTCCTATGTTTGCCTAACCAGCAAGAGTTGGTCTTTTAAGCAGGTCAAAACCAATTTGAAATAATATATATATATATATATATATATAAACTTCACTGTCACTTCCAGTTTCATTTTCACTATCCATCCTCACAGTGATGTACATGACAATGCACGCCTACTGTTTGCATCATATGATATTACACCACAAAGAGTCAGATGATGGAATGACACAAGTGTGTCAGTCAAACTATGTTGGACAGACACTTTAGATTCTCAAGATGTGAGTGCAGCTGAGTCTCAGGGGCCAAGAGTTTCTCTTCAGACATGGGCAGAGGAGAACATGACTGGGGTAAGAATGAAACTCAGAAGATGTTTGGTTAATCAGCAGAGATACAAAACGTAGAGGCGATACTGTAGTTGGTGACTACTCTGCAAAAGGCATTAACGGTTCAGGAAGGTTTGTTTTGTTAATGTTTTATTTGTAGTGTTTGTGCACACATAAATTTGTCTGCAAAAAGGCACTTGTAAGCAGTTAGTCTGTCCTATTTTTGCAGTTTTCTGCAGACTTCTACTTCATTAAAAATCTTGGCACAGGTTTTGTTTTTGTCCAACATAAATTAGCCTAGTATTAATTCACTAAATACCCCCGTACAATTCCTTGAACAGAGGATTGTAAAGGTGCTCTCTCTCTCTCTCTCTCTCTCTCTCTTTCTCTCTCTCTCAACTCTGAGAATGCAGTTTACCATAAGCATATTGTCTATTCTATTAAAAGACTGACCTTAAGTCAATGCTTGTCAGCAGATGAAAGTTGAGCTGACATTCATTCTACGAAAACAGATTTAAGGTCAGAGAAAGGAACTCTTTAAGAGGTTAGAATGAATTCTGCAGAAAGAGTTAAATACACATACTGGCAAAAGGCTGCTGAGTTTTTCTCTAGAGTGCAGAGATGGTGAGGAAGAGCCAGGGCCTGGACAGCAGGGACTCCTGACAGCTGTGTGCAGCGGGTGGTGACATTTAAGGTCCAGCTGATGTCACCGTCTGCCTCAGGGTGTGATGTATGTCTCTGTGAGACCATAGCTGCAGGTAGAATCTGCCCTTTTGTGACCATCTTAGACCAGATCTAACAAATAGTTGTCAAAACATTGATCAGATTATAATATAACTGCAGTCAGATGGAAATTTTATTTTTTTGATAATTCAGGCATTTAAACGTAATGAGAAATGGTTCTGACCAGCAATGATGGATTTGGATATTACCATGTAAACACGGGAGCCCATAAGCAACAGAACAGACCAACAGATCTAAACAGACTATGAATTTGATTATTACCATCATCATATGACATTGTTGCTTGTGATTGGCTAACAAATAGAAATAATATTTGATTATTATAAGGAGTTCAGTGTCCCAATATGTAAATGGTTATAATTCTTATTAACAGCAAATATAAACTGCGTTATGAATCAGTCTTTAAGGTAACACTTAAGTAACTCAATAAACGTCTAATTTAATGCTTATTAATACTGAGTAAAGTGTTTGTTATATTGTTTAAGTGTGGGTAGGGGAGCAGGATTAAATGATACAATATGAACATGCAGAATAAGACATTAAAATGTGCTTTATAACTACTAATAAACAGCCAGTGTTCAAGCTAATAGGCAACTTATTCCAAATGTGAATCGTTCCCAATACTAAAGTGTTAAGAAATCGTAGAATGCTTTTCAAACAAATAAAGATTCAGACTAAAATACAAAAACTTGTTTTTACATTTTACTTTGTAATTTTATTTTTTAAAATAAATAATAAATAAATACATTTAATAAATTTAACCACATGACTTTAATCTGTTAACATTTTAACTGTTTGATAATGAGGTTATACAAACATTCTGTATCCATTTAGAAATAAAGAAGGACCTATTTTCAAATGATGGGTTAAAAATAGCTGCTCCGTGTATTACTGCATATTTTCTGCTGATCTTGGCTTTTTTCTCCTATTAGGAACCGCGCAGCATAAAGGAACAACCACTGACAGGAAACAGAATGAATCTGAATGAAGAAGATTCTTAGGTTTCACAGATGAGGTGAATGCTGTGTGTTTACTGCTTAATTAATGTCGTACCATCTGTCTGTCTTCACACACAGAGGGGACAACCAGCATCTGTCTCTTTGATCTCACTTGTCTCTCTTCAACATCTCATGTTCTGTCTGTCTTAAACTAGCCTTTACCAGAAACCGAAAACTTCTCTCTTCTTAATGAGCTCACTTACAAATTAAGTTATTTTTCTTTCGTTTCATAACCTTTGAAGTTAGTCACTTTATTTATTGAAGCATGTTTTAATTACTTCTTAGCTCAACATGCAGGAAAAAATCGTAAAACTTTCTTCAGTAAATGCAATGTTGTATTAAAAGGCAGGACAAGCGATTTTCTTCCAGAAACATTTATTGTTATGCTGGGTGAAAGCCTCTTTATACCTGATAGCAATCAGTAAATATATATATATATCTATATAAATATGTAGTTTATCTATATAAATATATAGTAGGTCTAAATATATATATAAATATATTGTTTTCTGTGGAATCAGCATGTTCATGTGTTTTGAAGGAGACATGACTTAGATAAACCTTTATGATACCTTCAAAAACTTTAGATTAATCCCTCTCACAAACTTTAAAATAAAAAAATGCTATTTTTAGTCTGTCTAAAGAATGGAATTTTTGTGGCTGTCTCTTCAGGTTTCCAAATGTCTCCATCAGCCACAGTGTGTCTCATAACCCACATTGAGATATGATTGACCTTAGTCACAAGAGAAGGTGAGTCATAGATAATTAACTTTCTGAAGAACTGGCCTGCTTTTAAATTAATGTTTTCATTCAGAAGTCTTTCCAAAAAAGTTTATTTTTTTAAATATTTAAAATTAGAAAAAAATACAATAATGTTAAAAATACTACACGTAATTCAGTCTCAGAGACTCAGTGTATGAGCAGAGTCCTTTTATTATTTAAAAGAAACAATATGGCATGAGAAATGCAACCTTTTCAAATGGCAGAGCACTTAAAGTGAACAGGGCATTATGTCCTCATATGTGAATGTTTGGCAAGGCTTATACAAGGACATATGTACTTTATTTTAAAGGTTTTATTAGTAAAAGCAGCAAAATTCATGCTTCTCTTTTAAGATTAATTCAGATTTATTTTGTCTTCATATTTTGTCATACTGCCATATTTGTGGCGATTAGTGAAAACAAATAATAATGTATGGAATTTTTTCCTGCTGATTTAGCCCTTGGGGGCATAAGAAATAATACATTTGCTCATGTTTAGAAATGAATTCTGAGGACTTCACCCAGGCTGATGTTATCATTTCTGGCAAAATTGCTTCCTTGAAATAACTATTGCATATACACTTGACTAACATGCTTGTGGAAAGTCCCTATATGAAGGGACTCAGTTATTCACTTTCGATTAGAATTACACCCCCTTCTCATCATGCAATTCAAGGACACAAAAATATTGTTTTAAATTCACCTTTTTGCACTCCATTTTCCAGTTATACTCATGTTAGCATGCAAAAGCAGCACATACAAAGATATGTTGCCATTCATGGTCTTTAACTGAAGTTATAATATGATGAACTTTGAACTCTAAATTTGCAGTCTGAAAAGATGTTTGAAAAACAGAAGGCCTAAGCGGAACAAATTGACCTCTTGGGTTACTTTTGGGTCATTGTGTCAATTGAATTTAAATTTATTTATATAGCATTTTTTTTACAATGTTGCTTTGATGCAAAACAGCTATACATTAAAAATGGTTTTATTATTTTTCTATAAAGCGTATATTAGTAATATTAATTAACATTACTAAAATTATGATAAATGTATGATTAACCTGATAAACATGATAAATGACACATGTAATAATAAACCAAACAAGCCTTTCCAGTTTATATGAGAATGGCCCTTTGACAAAAAGAGTTATATAAATTATATAATTATATAAAAAAGAGAATTATAACATGCATGCAGAATTTGCAATAATACCATGCAAATTATAATAATACCATTAAATTATATTTAAAACTCAGTTTTACAGTTATGTCAAAAACTGATATTTCAAAGCTTTTTGCAAAGGTTTGCAGTTACGTGGGAGAGGGTAGTTGACAGTATATTTGAACATATGGGATTTATTAATAATTTATTTTTACAAACCGAAGCCAGAGAGTGCAATATTCATTATGTGTTTGTATTTATCATAGATGTAAACCCATCCTGTTTGCTGAAGGTCAAATCACAGTTCATAATAGTTGCTAGTTAAATAGTTGCTAGTTAAACGTTTTTTGATGCCAACCACAATTTAGTGTCATCATGATGTCTTGCTCCAGAATACGCCAGTCACGTGGCATTTAGTTTCAGGTAACTGGTTCAAAACAGCCTGTTTATTTAATGAGCAAAGTGCATTAACTTTTTCCAGGTATTATATAAACCTTCTTGGTTCACATACGTATAAATGGAAGTGAATAGGAGAAAGTCACTTTCAGCTCTCAGCTCTGAATATATCTTTCAGTTAAACCACACAAGTCAAGGTGAGATGTGATTGTCCCCAGCCAGCAGAAGAGATGAATCATCACAGATCATGAAACTCTGAAAAGCAGAAAAGCAATGAATCGATTTTATGCTCACTTAAAAAGTTTAATTAAGAAACCTCTTTAAGTTCAGAAATCCAAAAATTCATCTGAGTGACAAAATGGACAGCTGTAATATGTAATTTTTCAAATATGTCACCTTTAAGAAGAAAATACTTAAGCATTGTGCATTATACATTATCAGACATTATATACCGCATTGTCTTTTTGATTTTTGTTTCTAGATTGTTTTGTACTTCAGCTACATTTACACATAAATATTAACTAATTTCCGTTGTGTTCTCTAAACACCATATGCAAACAACTCTTCCAACAAGACTTCTGGGATGCCGGTTATTGTCAGAGGTTTTCATACTTCAAAGTCAAATGGTGTCATACAGCCGTCAATCCCATCATACTGCCAGTGCTATCACATTAGGAATTCAAAGAGATCCAGTTTCTGTGCATTGACACAGTGCAGAACATCATTCTAAAAGCTTCTATGTAAAGTCTACTATTCATGTTCCAGGAGAGTCAAATAAGTACAGCCAAAAACTTTATCGTTTATTAGTGTCCTCAGATAGAAGCAACAAATAATGACACACAACAGAACAGACTGTCTAAGCATTAATAATCATTTGAACAGCGTTTCTAATTTCTCTTTCATTTTCATTGTTGCTGAGTGTGGCAGTTATTTTATGCTCCCAAATTATTATAATTAGTCTCTTGCGGAGAATATGATGTTCTTGCAGATGTTCTCTAATGGTGACGGCACAAATCCTCACCAAATGGTAATTCAGCACATAGCAAACACGGGAAAGCAGATATTAACAAATTATCACAGTACATTTGATAATTCATGTAAAGTTTATGCATCTTTCCATTGCTTTGTAAGAGACTAACGTATTGCATTGGATTTTAAATGGTATCAGTAATTTTGTTGCCCTGCCACAAGTTTACAATCCAATTGTGACACGTGAACATCAATTTGTGCAATGTAACTTTTACTAAAAAGCCTTTACTAATTTGTTGAAAGGTTTTGAATTGTCAGACCTTTGATTGTCAGCATAGATTCTGGTCCACATTGTAGCTTATTATGATGAGAACCTCCCATTTTAAAACAAGTTTTCTTTTTGTGGTGACATTTGAAGGCAGGCAAATCTCCAATCAATAATACCACAGTAGTTGTGGTTTAGTGGGAAAGATGTATCCATTTCCATATTTCCAATTTATTGCTCAGAAGTTTGTCTCTAAGAAGATTTATGTCATTGAGGGTGTACTCACACTAGGCATGGTTGCACTGAATCGTGCCTGAGCGTTATCGTCTAAGTAGTAAATCTAAGTAGTAATAGAAGGTATTTATTGTTGTAATGATGAATAGCTGTTCTGTGCATTGATTTTCAGAAGAGACTGACTGTGTGTCTCTATACTGACTCTACAGTTATATACAAGCCTCATCAGAAAGCAGAAAACATCATGATTAAAAAATATTATTTGAATGTATTAGAAGTGGAGATGTGTGGGTAAACCCATCAGCTGAAATTCTGTGATAAAAGTAGCAATATATAAGATCTGCACAAACATATTTATACCGAAAACTACCTGAGAAATTCCACAGGAGTCAAACTATGGTCGTATTATTTCTTGCTACATCATCAAAGACATTCTAACCATTTCAATTTGAGATCTAAGTGTATGACGTGTCTGGATGTCATTCAGTGGACTGGATCATGACACTACGTTCATGCAATAACTTATTGCTTTATCAGTCTGCATTGATGTGAGATCAGCAAGCCTTTGAGCACTCTCAGAATAAATCCATTTGATTAACTTTGATAGGAATAGATTAATGGCTCTTTCAGAAGAACATTCTAGTGGAAATTGGTGTCTGGAATGACTTTGCTTGGTCATTCTTTCTTAGTTTTCTGTTGAAGTCGTATTATACTGTCTGATGATCAGTTTTGTGTATTTTATTATGACGTTGATAATTAGTATTTGCAGAAGAGAGGCTGGTTAGGAGAGATTGAGGCTTTAATAAGAGTGTTTGTATGAGCTTTACGATTGGCTAGGATTACTCTTATTTTGACCATTGTGCTGTAGAGAGACACAGAGGGATTATGGGTAATTACTGAACTAGGTGACCTGTATTAATGCATGTAGTAAGCAGGGTAAAAATACACCCATTTGCAACAACACTCTTAAATAAGAAAACACAAGGTATAATGGGTTAAATTATGATGTTTGTTTGACCCAGTATAACTCGTTTTCAAGCAAATGCCAACATAAAGCCTAATGTAATAATTAAAGAATCAATCTCTGTGGATGAACAGGTCCACATTTATTCAAGCACAACACAATAATTAAACATTCAACTAACCAGCACTAATGGCAGCAACAGTCAATGACTCCTAAGACAGCCACAGCCTGTTCTATTTTCTCTCCTGTGCAAAGTAAATGGATTTCAAGCCTATTTTGCATATATTAAAGACATGAGTCATACGTAGAAAAATGATTAGAAATGTATTAGTTGCTGCTTTTCGCCAACTATCTCAGGGTTCAGCTTTTACCAGCCCTTCGATAAAATGCATTCTGCACAATTTACTGTCAGTTACCTAATATTATGCCCATTTTTCTAAATTATAACTAATGCAAAATGGCATTATGTCTAACTCATTTTCTCTTTTACACACAGGAAATGGAAGCTTTAGTGCAAGGCCTACCAGGAAGACTATGTCATTTCTTGCAATAGGTTTAGCCAATCATCACTTGACACCTGGAGTATAGTAAGTCATACTCAATCATTTTTGGGTTCGCAGATACTGACTTTTTCAGGGGGGGTGTTTGGGGGGGTGTTTACCCCCATCGTCCCCACCATCACTAGGTCAGTCTCTCCCTATACTGAGGGGTAAGCTCCACCCCTGCCTTTATCTTCAGGCAGTAACAGCAGTAATCTGCCTCCCCCTGAATTCAAATGGAGGGGGCACACACAAACAATTTTATCATATTAGTAGTAATAATTTACTTGTGAGTCTTTCTGAGAGAACAGCATTTTTATTATCCAGTCAGCTTTTAGGATTAGGTTTGAGTTTGTAGATCTCTTTTTTCAGTCTATTGTTTCCCTTTGATTATAGGGATAAGTTAGGGTTAGGTCAAATAATATTTAATCTTTTAATGACAAATTATTTAAAATATATATATTTTTAACATTGTTAAAATAGCGATGTTATTTTATGACAGGTTATATTTTAACGCAAACATATGAAATACTTGGTGTAGTACAATAAACAAAGATGGTGTTCCAGTAGCAAAGATTGTGTTGACTGAGCAAAATGTTATGCTATAAAATGTGTTTTTTTTTTGTGGTCTTGTGGTTTTGACTGTTTCTGTTTAACAGAGATAACATTGTGACTCATTGACTCCAGTGGGCTGTAGCTGTAAATGCGTCATGAAGTTCTTAATATTAATTAATATTTAATGTGGTGGCTGATATTACATGGTCCATATGTCTAATGACAGGAATTATGTAGCAGTAACTCACAAAGACAACAGGCTATTTCTTTCCTGTTTAGCAGGAAGTAACCCATAACATCTTAGAGAAATACAGAGCCTCAAAAGTTCATGTGAAAGAAGATTGGCAGAGGAAAATTGCTTTTTAATCTTCGATGGACACCCCCTACCAATAGCATGATGTCCAGTGAAGCGAACCTGCAACACCTTTATAAATAGTATCTTTGCTCGCTTGACAGAAAGCAAGAAGCTGATTGGACAGCACCTGCTATGGGAAGTCTTGTGTAACAGAGAACTGATAGGAACTGATGCTGGTCTTCTGTGGTGCTGTTGATGATAAAGGAAAGAAACAGACAACAAGCTGAGTTTAAGATGTTTATAAAAGCCAAAGACATTTAAATACAGAAGACAAAATGTCTTATATAAAAGTGTCTTAAAGTCAATTAACAGTAAAATAAGAGTAAAAACAGTATTTAATAAACATTATCTCTGATACATTAATGGTGGACTGGTTAAGTACAACACCATGCAGTGCCCAGTAAGCACTAATATCGCAATAAAAACTCGCAGTTAAAAGCTAGATTTAAACAGCGCATTATCGCTTATACCTTTGAGAGTCTGTTGCATTTGGAGGGTAAATATTTCCACAGAGATGTATTCAGCTCAGAGGAAATAGAAAAGAAATGTGTAGGCAAACAGCAAATAGCTGCATTTGGCATCTAATGACTATTGAGAGACCAATCATTCATTCACTCATTCGTCAGCAATTCTGCAGTCTCATCCAAACCATTTCCTGTTGCGAGGAATACAAGTGGAAAATCAAGTGGCTATGCAGAGATAACACAAGATTGAAAATAGGGATTTCAATTACTTCAAGTAACAGATCAGAGAGCCACACAATTGCGGCCTTAAAAACGTAGCTACAAGCATCATTTTTTTTATTTTATGATTCTACAGTGTGTACATCCAGCTAAAACTCAGCATATAAACCATATAGCCTATGAGAAGCCTCAACAGGCTTTATTTGTAACGTGTGTTTCTCAGGGCTCAGCAGAGGATAATGGGTGGTGTCTTTCTCAAATGTCATTAATTTCTGAGATTAAAGGGGATTAAAATATTCTCATTTAGCCGCATCATTTCCTCTCGCACTTTGGATCCGAGCTTTTTCTGTAAAAGTATTTTTCATAGATTACATAACTGCAGGGCAAAAGTCTTCATTTGTAATTTATCCTATACTAAAAATACAATACGTATCATGGCAAAATGGTTGGGGTAATTAAATTGTCAAGGGAGGCAAAAAGAGGCCTTAATTAAGTTACAAAAGCAGCATACGCTATAACCCCAGAGGAATTTCCGGAGGAGTTTGACACACCGCGACTTATAATGTAATTATAGTTTAAATACAAAGCTGAAACCAATGCAAACAAAACACGTTGGCTTTCATCGCTGTGGCATCATTTAGTCTTCCAGTCTTAAATGTTAATCTGGATGAACATGAGAAAAATTAAAACTCCAATGGTTGTTTAGTAGCAAAACCACAACCGTGATTGGTGGCCAGCACACAAACTAGCTGTGGCTAACATTGCTAGCTGATGAACATAAAGTCCCAGTGAGGTACCATTACTCACTTTACCTTCAAACCAGCCTCCTTGAACATGATTTAAAGGCTCCTAACAATAATGAAATCCCAAAGCAACTCTTCTGTATTTCTCAATAGTAGCTGTATAGAAACACATGCATTTTGTGTACATTATTTTATATCTATTCAGCTATTTTAAGTATGAGTCATTTTTTTCTCAAAAACATACATGCATTACTAGTGTGTAATGTCCTAAAGTAACTTAGGATGTACTTGCATTGCATACAAACAAAGAATTTGAAATCTAAATTTAAGTAACTAAAAATTAGTTAGATTACTTTAGGTAACTTTAATCTTTATGTTAGCTTACTTTACGTACCTTTTTTTAAACATATGTTAAACATGTTAAACTGACATTTCCCTTAAAACCGAACCTGATAATCAGGGTAAGGTAAGGAGACAATTATGACTGTTATGTATTTGTTCAATAATTTTACTTATATTATTTTAACCAAAAAAAAGGTTACAGATTGCAGCTTTAAAAAATAATTAATATTAAGTTATGCAATTACTTTTCAAACAGTATATTTAGTGAGTAATTTAAATACAACATTGATGATACAGTTAGTAATTAATTACCTTTAATTACTTAAAAAGTATTAAATACTGAGACATACAGAGTTCCAGCAAATTATTACAATGAGTTTTGGTGATGTCAGCTTAAGAAAAAGACTGGACATTGCAGATATGAATTCAGCCTGCCCCATCCTTGTTATATGAGCAAGGTCTATTGACTGTCCTTGCATTTAATTTGCTTGAAGTTGTTTCAGATAAAAACATGTTGTACCGCATTTGTGTGCAGAGAAGCAGATGAGGAGAAAAGGCCATGAGTCATCGTATATCAGACAGACCTTCACTTTAAATCTTACAGCTCCACAACCCACAGACCATCTCTGAGGACCAAATCTGCTCTGATTAATCACTGGATCAGATAACATATTAGAAGATGAGGAACAATAAACAGCTGACAAAAAAAAGATTTTATTCACATCTATAAACTTAATCAAACGTGTTTGGTGCATGAAGGTTCACAATATTTATAAATATAATAATAATAATATTACATTTTTGTATTAGGCAATAAAAAATATATTTTTAAAAGGTGCCTAATAGGCCATCCTCAAATTATGTCATCCATTAACGAATCTATTTGAAAATAAACATCATTATTCTGTCATCACCGGTAAGTAGCATTTGCATAGTATTTGATGAAATCTCATCTCCATCACCTATCAGGACGTTCAATGTCATGACTGTGATAAGCAGCAGTCAAAGCTCTGCCATATAATGAAACACTGGAGGTGAAAGACTGACCACATCAATATCCAGTTTCCAGAGTGACAGGAAATCACCGTATCGTCTACGGAAAGAAAATGACACTGCCTTAATGACTAAAGCCTTTAATGACTAAATGACTTTATTATTTTCAGAATAAACAGGGAAAGAAATGGGAAGACCACTGAGTGTTAGGCTCCTTTGGTGCGTAACACTGCAAGTTATGAGATTTATCTAACACACCTGCTCATTAATTGAGCGCCCAATGGCCTGAAAAGCGTGTGACAGCCAAGCACGACACCTGAAATGCTACAGTAGATGAGCAACTGGAACAACATTTTGTGGCTTTGTCATAAAACTGAAAAAAGCAGCGCTTGCAGACAGTGTATGGAAGTATGAAGGCAACAAGGCATGTCCAAGTGTTTATGCAACATTGTGTCTACTAAGATGCTTTAATCTGTTTTTTGAAGGCAGCATAAATGTATCTTTCGCTGCCCATGTCTCACAATCATGTGTGTGTTGTAGGAGAAGTATAAAGGAGCACATTTATTTATTTTTGTATATTTATTAACATCATTAGAAGACTCAGTTGTTACCATGAAAAAGTCATTTGCTTGGTTATTTCCAAAGCTCCACATAACTAGAAATAAACAAGCCTTAGGCTACTTTTTTACAGGCGGAAAATTCTGATTTTGTTTGGCTCAGATTCATTTGTTTTTATTTAACTGTTAGATTGAATTTGATTGTCATTCATTGGCAATAGATTCTTCTTTTTATCAGTAGCAAAACATTTACTGGTAAAATTTTACACATGGTTTATGAATGCAAATCATCATCATTAAAGGAATAATTAACTTAAACATGAATTTTGTTTTTACCATTTACTCACCATCCCTAGTGTATATAACTTTTTTCTACATCTGAACCCAAACTAAGATATTTTTTAAATGATGCAGTTATTGTATGTCCTTATATTTGACCCAACATGTTAAAGCTACAAAAAGCACATACATCCATTCTAAAAGTAATCAATATGACTCCAGTGGGTTAATACATGTCTTCTAATGCAAAATGATGGGTGTGAAAAAAACATAGTTTTAACTTAGTGAAAACAAAAAC
>JAZGTK010006185.1:0-21195 GCA_036877625.1 Ambastaia sidthimunki
GAAGACCACCCAGCTCATGCTGTGATCCGGGTGGCATGGAAAAACACTATTTGCCTCAGACATAATATAATGTGATGCTCTTAAACACACTTCCCATCCAGACTGAAATGGCTCCATGCCAGTGTTTAGACTTTATCTTTGCCCTAAACTGGACCACGTCCAATGTACGTCTGGCACAGTGACCACGGTAACAATTCACATTTGTATAAAGTGTGCAGGCCTACAGAATTGTTTAACATCATTTGAACAGTCTGTTCAAATCTATCCATGTTGATAAACCTTTACTAAATATGAAATCATGCAGATCCAAATAATATTTCCATAGCACCAATAGCTTTATAGTTTTGTGTAACATGGGACTCTATGGCACCAAGCACAGATCTATATCAGGAGTGGTCACTGACTTCCAGAAGACTCCAGAGAGCCTCATTCACTCAGCAGGGTTTGCAGATAAAACAGTGGTAAGATAATGAGAGGTGTCCTCTGCTGTTAGGGGGCTGAACTTTCACATGGAATCAAATGGCAGGAGGTGTAATTTAGGTGTCAGTGGTGAGGGGAAATCTTAGGGTCAAGAGATACATCGGATCTCCAATTCTCAGATCGTTTTAAAAGTCCCCTGAGGTTTATTAAAACTAATTAGGAGAAGAGACTCTGCCATTCAAACATGTAGCCATGGTTTGGAAAGTATTTTCCATTGTTTTCATATAATCGCCATTTAAAGACACTCAATCAAGTATTAATGGGTGTTTTAATATTTTTGCAATAAAAAGTAATTGCTCAGTTTGCTCGTTCTTGGCTCGGGGGCTAAACTGAGTTAGCAATTACTTTTTATAAGTGTTAACTTTGTCCTTGGTTTTCATAACATTTCTTGGGAGAATGAAATTATATATAAATGTGACAATTGTTGACAGAAAGTTGATATGGATAAAAACATCTGCTAAATAAATAAATGTAAATGTAAATCATAAGACAAAGGAAATTTAGCATAATTTCCTATAGGAATACATTAAAACACCTGATTAAATTAATGCATTTGAATTCATTCCACTTCTAAACAACACAAGACCTTGACATCTGATAGACTCTTGTGTTTGCTTTGTTGTGATTGCTGCATTACAAATGAGAGCCGGTTTTATCAGACCTAATTTGTCACCGTCCACAAAGACAGAGGTCTGATGTTTTGCAGGATGACAGAATCAAAGTTCACCTCATGCTGATGAGGACGTCTCCGTTTCTGAAGATAAAGAGCAGGATGTTCTCCTGAGTAACATCATGAAAGTTAGCACTCTTTTCATTGGCAAAGAACAGATCAGGTTTCCACAGACATTTGAACATCTTGGGGTCAACGGTGAGGGAGTCGGACTTGAAGTCCTGAGGAAGTCTAAGTCTGGGGTCGTTCCAGCGCTGTCTCAGGAAGATGTTTACACGATAGTCCTGTGTGAAAAACATGCCAAACTACCTGTTAAACATCTCAAGCATTCATAAATCCCGGTTTATGTTGACTACAAAGCTAACACTGTATCTGCAAGACAACCAGCTACCAAAAATGGTAAAAATGTAATTTTGAATGTAATAGGAATGTTCAAAATGTCCATTTTTTTTAGTTTTTTAGACATTGTGTTAGTGTTATTGTTTTGAGAATGTTATTCAAAAAATGTTTAAACAATTCTGTAACGTTAACAACTTGAGAATTATGCTTTTGATATATATGAAATATAATGCTAAAAAATAATCTACAACAAAGAACATTTTTGATAACTTTTAGAGAATGTTCCTCGTTAGCTGGTGTCTATTAAGTGACGCACAGAAATAGCTGAAAGCTTGCGTGAGTGAGTGGGATGTGGGGGGTGGGCTGACACCTGTCTTTGTGTTAGGTGACAGGAACCATGCAAAGCCCTGACTTGGACACAAAAAACAGCACATAGTCTTTAGAGTAACATAGGAGCCCAGGTGTCCTAGGCATCACCATGGCAACCTGCATTTCTCATGACCCCTGAGCGATGTTTTAAAAAACACTTGTGACTGAAGTGCAGAGGCTACAATAATAGCTGGCATTGAAGTCGCGCAGCTGCAGAGCTTGTAGCTGCTCCTATTTACATTTCCATCTATCGCAAACATCAGAGGCGCGATGGGTGCTGGTGAGGGGCTGAAATGAGGGCTCATGGCGTATCTGAGCACTTACACTGGGGAGAACACAGGGTTCGTTAAGTCAAATTGGCCCCAGCTTCCCTGCTGGCTTGCGTGAGCAAAAAGCTTTGAAGTGGCATTTTCTAGCGAAGCTTGTTTTGCTAGCACTGATATTGTGACGACAGATGACATGCCAAATATAATGCCACACTCCAGCTGTGCTGCAGAGCCAAGAGTTTCTGGGTGTGTGTATGAGTCACATCATGGTATGTCCTGTTTTTCATTCAGGATGCAATTTGCTGGATGCATTACACACACCGTCTAGCATCATGCATGTTTTTTGTGTTATTTATTTGCGTTTCTTCCCGAATGTTAATAAAGTGCAGATCGGTGCAAATAAACTTTGCAACTACTGTGGTAAGCAAAGTGCCCTTGCTCTGAGTCAGGTCTCTGGTGAGGTCGTAAATAGACTTTTTGTATTTCTGTCTTTTGCCACCTGCGCAGGTCCATATTTTGGTTAACCACAGCAGGAATGATGCGCTGGCCTTTTAGGTGAAGCAACACAAGAAAATGGAAACTCATTTCCAAACATATAACAGCTCAGTCTCACGCAATTCCTCCACAGAACCGCCTACAAGCTGCATTCGGCCCTGCACAGCGCTGCACAGAAAACATGCCTCTCTGATCTGCTTCCAGAGGAAATATTTTCAGTGTAGGTGATCTGAGACACTTTGGCCTGATGGGTTGTTTATGGGTGTCACTGCTCGTAAAGAGCCAGACATAAGACTGCGGGTTCTGGACTTGATTCTTTTCCTTGGTGAACCGTTAAGTAAACACGTTAAGCCCAAAATAAAGCACACAGTCATGAATCCAATCGCCTGCTTGTCGTGAGCTATCTGACTTTGACATTTTAAAACCCAACATTTTTCTATGAAATGGGTCCCTATTAAAGTACTCATGCAACAAAATATTTTGACTTCGCTATGTTCTTGTGAGCCAATCAATTATTAAGCAATCGAATCAATGATATTTACACCCCAAAAACAAAAGAAAAACAGAAAATTACTTAAAATATATATGACTCGGTATGGCTTAAAAGTTCTGTAGAACAAAAAAATTTTTGTAAAAAAAAGTTTGTAAAAAAAACTTAATAATACAAACAGCAAGTGTCATGTTTTGACTGATTTATGTACAACCTTTTTTGATAAACATTATTATGGACACATTTTTTGAACAGTGACATTAAAAATTTGATTGATTGAGGACCTGTTCTGGCTTTGAGCTGGATTTAATGATTAACATTTACAGTGTTGTAACCATTGCAGTTATGAAAACAGGCAAATGTTAAAAAAACTAAATGTCAATTCACTTAGTAATTAGATACAGAAACATATGCTACCATTTTTGCACAAGTTTTCTACTTTTTTGGTAAATGGAATTCTGAAATTAATCAGTGAACATGAAAAGATGAGAATACCATGGTTGTCTCCTGGATGGACCCAAAACTGTTGATAAAAATGTTCACACGGTCCTCTACAGGAATACCTGAAAATGTAAAACAAACATTCAAAATGATGTCATTCAGACATGATGTATCAAAAATGATGTACTGAGTAAATGAGATCTTTGAATGTTTGAAGACACTGAATGTTCAATAGTACATTTTCTCACAGACTGGTATATACAAAGAAACATATGTTTTTTATTATACATACACTATCTGGGAAGCATGGCATTATAGGAAAAATGCTCCAACTGTTATTCCTTTTCCAAGATTATAACGTTGACATTAACGACTGCCAGGAACTTTTATCTTGCCCAGATATGAAGAGCAGCTGGCTGGCCATAAGCAGCAATAACATTGAATCATACAGTGAGTTCTCAAGACCACAGTGATGTCTCAGACCACATCAAGGCCCAACCAAACCACATTTACATTGCCTGCCAGGGAGCAGGGCTGCGATAGAGGTTCTCACGTTTTACAACCTGTTTCATTAGATCTGGAAATGTTGCCAACGGCAGCAAAACCTGGAACTACTTAACTACTACAATGTATATACAAACAACAAAACAGTACATATATACTGACCTTTAAAGTTGGGTCGGATTCTTGGATCATAACTAACCAAAAGCCTGTTAAGGATGTTACTAGTAGAGTTTGCTGGAACCCGTGCCAGGTCCTCTGATGACAGCTGCCTAAAGAAACAAACAGTAGGGGACAACTCTTAACAAAAACAACTCAACATTATGACAAAAGCGAATTATAGCAACATTATATTCTGACACAGCATGTCAGGGGTGTTACACTTCTTTGCTAAAATTTCCAAATCTTGAATGCTCAGCATTCTTGGGCATCCATACAATGAAACAGAAATATACTGACACATTGTCTGTGTGTAAGCAAATATAACTGTTTACTTGTTCTTGTCTTTAAAGGATTTAAATTGTTTTAAATAGCTGCAATAATAATGCCTAGTCAACATGAGGTTAATGTCAAACATGTCCAAAAATGTGGAATAAATGTACTTACGAAGGACAGTAAACCTGTTTTCCTTTCTTCTTTCCCTTCTTTGCAGATTTTTCTTTGGTGGATCCTCCTTCCATCCACAGACAGATGATAAGCAACAGGAAGATCATCTTCAACACCTTCATATTACAACTCGACTGAGCCTACAAGGGATAGAAGAGAAACAGAGACTTACATTAAGAGGAAATAATGCTGAGATCATAGCACAGGTACATCTACACCTAAGGTGACTTACTGTAGATCCTTCAATCTGGACAACAGGTTGCTAGAGATGTTCTGCACATCTACAGCAGCTGGTGAGCTGCTCTACTTAGGATGCACAATCAAAAAGCACAAACCTCATTAAAGCACAATCCTAATTTTGCCTCCTACTGTTATGTTTTTACATACATTTGCTCTGATCTGTAAAATAAAAATTATAATTGTCTGAGTAGCCATGAATTCATTATTTTTCTTAAAGGTTAATTAATCAAATTTATTTAGTTTGTATAAAAAGAATTATTTTGCAATAAACTTTATTTTGCCTGTTAATATTTCAGCTACAGCAGCAATTGAACTGCTCAGAACAGGATGTTCGCACATTATTAGGTCAATATTTTAGCTTATGGATACAGCTAGATTATTTTTGTTCTTTATAGATTCAAGATTCAAGAGAGATTTATTTGTCACATACTAGTTACAGAAGCAGAGCAGCAGAATTCAGCCTCTCAGCAGACAACAATGTCTTCTCTCAGTGGACATACAGTTAGGCAGGACTGTGCTGAGCTGTCTTAGAGACTGATGACCTGTTGACTTGAGAAATCTGGCTCTGTTGTATCCGTGACCGCTTTATATATGGCTTGGGGTGTCTGTCACAGTGGGTGGTCTAAAAATGTGTTACACTTATATAAAACAAGACCACATTGTTTCCTTTTAAATCCTTTCTCTACAATTACTCCAAAATCTGTTTCATAGACAAAACATGTTAGAATATTATAAATGACTAATCACAGATCATTTTGAAGCTGATGAGCTATATCAGGAAGAAGACTAGCACCAGATTAGCATAAAAATTTTTTTTTGTATTTTGAGGAAAAGTTCCCGGTTCTATACAAGTTTTACAATTTACATACAATATACAATTTAGTACCTAATTTACCCAAAAACCTAATTTTAGGTAAGATATTTTCATGGAATTGCCCACCCTACCTTTAAGCAAGAAAATATATAATAAAAGTCTGCATGTCCAACGTTTGAAAAATGCCAGAAATTGACCTACTTTCTATGTACACATGTACAGTCTTGCTGCAAAACACAGTCATCAGTGAATGTCCAAGATGTAGAGGAGAGGAAGCAACTGGAAAGTTTAGCATAAGGAATTCCCCTCTGAGGAAAACTGCCAGAAAATTCCCCTGTCTAGACTTCCACCCTCCACCTCTGGAGGCTTGATTCTCGGCCAATGCATTGATCATCATTTTAACTGAAGCAGGCCAGCATTCATGCACGCTCCTCCAATATCTCACTCATTCCATCACTAGTATCATTACCAGATGCTTGTGTTTCCTATTAAACGTCTCTCCATATCTACCAATCTCTGTCTTATTCCCTCATTCAGTGGTCATGGCAATTTGAGTTTAATGTTCCTCTTTGAAAGCACACACACAAACACTGACTAAGTAATGGATTAGAATAAAAATAACAATGAATTAATGGGGGGGGTCACTTAAATTTAACCTGACCCTTATTTAATTGAAACATTAATTGTCTGCTGTACTAAGTTAGTCTGACAGCTTTATTTATAGCTACCAATGCTCACACTGTACACATAGAAGATGCTTTTTTTATCATAACCATATATCTATAAC
This sequence comes from Ambastaia sidthimunki, assembly GCA_036877625.1. NCBI lineage: Eukaryota > Metazoa > Chordata > Actinopteri > Cypriniformes > Botiidae > Ambastaia > Ambastaia sidthimunki. The sequence continues at coordinate 6,499 of JAZGTK010006185.1, forward strand.
AAAGATTTGAACAGCAACCCAATAAAAACTCAACAATGAACAAGGTCAAATGTCAACTCAAATGTATCATGCAAGACAGATATATATACAGCATCAATATAATGTATAATGTGGCAATATTTCAATTAAGATTGCATCCCTAGACTCAAACTGGAATCAAATGAGAAAACACACGTTAACAATTAGCCAGTGCTGGTTCATAATTAAAGTTGTTAGAATATTAAGGCCCATATTACATAACAGTCGGTGGTCTAAGAGACCATCCCCTAGCCCACCACATTAACCTAGCATGCACTGGTATCCTTTTATTTGTGTCTCAATGTAAATATATAAAGCAACGGGCTATAACAACGACCTGTGGATGCTTTGAACATCAAGTTAAAGAAGTTACGGCAGACATAGCAGAAAATAGAGCAGAGATGGTAACAGATGGGGGAGAGGGCAAACGTACGATAGCAACAGCATCCACCATGACGACAAGGGGGGTTGGGATGCTAATAGTGGGAATTACTACAAAGAATGACAACATACGCGTGCATCACACCTCCTCCATTCATCTTACACGTTCTGAACGCTAAATCCACCGCTTTTTTTAAATATATATTCACTTACCATTTCAGTTTGTTGTCGGATGTCCCTTCCAAGTGTGAATTAGAATAATCAGAAGAGCTGACAGTGCAATCGGTCGTTAAAGAGTCTTCATGACCAGTCGGCGTCTGTAGCGCATTCTTGTAGTCGTTTTCTCAGCGAGCCCGATTTGCGCCTGTTGCAATAGTGTGCATAACAAGTCTTTTCTATTCGTATTATCTATTGTTTCGGATAAATTTGCACGGATTTTGTATTGCACTGTCCTATTGCATTGGTAAAGGGTTGCCAAGATGGAGCCCTGTGTGTGTACCTGTCATGCAACATGCGCAGTAGCGCCAGTGAACCGCACACGGACAGAATTACTCATCCAGCTTTAACAGCAGTACTGGAATATTGCAAGGCCATCAGACGCGCTCTGCCATTTCAGCACAAACAAGCATCCTTGAAAATGATTATTACACGCAGTTTTCAGTATTGTACGGTTTTACAATGTTTATGTGCAAAAGGAAAAGAAATTACAAAAATTTTGCCATGACTGAGAAAAAAATCTTACCTTTAGAATAAAGTATTTAAAACTAACAAATTAAAATAAATACTTTAAAAATAACTAAATAAAAAACAATTGTGAAATAAATAAAATAAATTATTTTTGAGAATATTTGTTGTTTGTTTTACTTCTGTTCCTCTGTGAATGTTCCTGGCTGAATGAAGTGTCATTTTATTGCATCCTAAGGCAAGAATAGTGCTGAAGTGAAAGAAAAACACGATTGTACCAGCCAGCAGACACAGAGGGTGGATGCCTGCCAGTGCTTTAAAGTAAATGACTATGTGTGTTTACGATTTGCGTGAGTGTGGACGTGTGTGTGTTCTTAGGCCCATCAGGACATAGAAGGAAAAAAATGACTGCTCTTATAGTGGAATGCAGGCAGTGGTGAGTCAGGTACAGCCCTAAATCCAGGCCAAATACACTTTATTCCCTCTGAGAGAATTCAAACACTATATCATTTCCTCACAGTACAACACGAACATTGAGATGTGAACAAAAAGCAAACATCAGACACATTTCTCTCTCAGGCAGATACTCTCTAAGGGTTCTCTGTGAATGTTTTTGGACTGAGTGAGCATGAAAACAGACATTCACAATGTTCCATAGGGCACTCTGGTATTTAGCAGAGGTCTAAAGACCTCAGGCATTGTTCCTACGCAGTTGTACACCTCCTTCATAAACTTTGTCAGAACAATGGCTGCCTTTCTGCTTATTATTGAAGCGAAGCATAACGGACTAATAACGTGTGCACATAAACTACATCACTGATTAATACCGGTTGAATTAAAACTCTGACAATAAATGACCAAGAACAAAGGGTGTCTTGTTTTCAGAATACGTTCAGCGCTTGGCCAGAAGCCACATAGGTGATGGACAACACAGAACCGGTCCAAAAATATGTCAGTACGTTCTAGCAAATTGAATGTGATATTATATCTAGCATGCAGGCTCCACTTTGCTATCGATCAACACACACCCTGTGCTGGCACATTTCTTGTGTAAAATCAAAATAAAAACAATCATAGCGTGACGGTACCACTTTGTTTTTCAAAGGCACTTTTCATTGCTATATGATGGCATGTGTAGCTTCTAAGAGGCAATTGACAAGCTTTCCATGTGTCTGCTGGATTATCTAAAAGACACTGATGCTAGGATTAGTTACCCACATACCCATCTAACAGGGAATGTTCTCAGAACATTGTTTAACATTCTCAAAACATTTTCTCAAGGTTATTTAAAAAAGCTTTTGTGGTAACATTTTCTAATATTATTTATCATCTATATGGTTACATCTATACAGTATTAAAAATATGTTGGAATGGTTGAACGTTTTTATAACCAAACAATAATGTCAATAAAACAATGTCAATGAACATTTTTGTTACTTAATGAAACTTTATTGAAACGTTCTTACAACCTACAAATGTTAGATGAGTACACCGACTACATGTTAAAAAAGTCTTGAGAAATAAAGAGATTGTCACAAGGCTGTCACAGTGGCTTTTTCAAACAAAAGGAAAAGGGTGCATGGTGAAAAATACCTACCTAAAATAAATCTACCTAAGTTATGACTTGAAAGCAGCTTTTTAAGCACAGAAAATGGTTGATAGTTTATTCATAAATCTGTGTATCACAGATAAGCCTGTGATACGCAGATTTATCTGTCTTGCCTATCTCAAAGATTCACACTGCAGTTCATGCCAAGAAAGCTGTGCATGGAGCGTGACTCATCCCATAGACGTCAACACATTATCTTTACAACATCTTTATCAGATAAAATCAACCAAATCAGTCTCATCTCTCTACATGAGCACGGAGTAAAAATAGGTTGTTTATAGCAGCTTACCATTTTAATTCCTCTTTGTATGTGTCTTGGAATAGATCCAAATAGATCAAAGTAACTAAGGTCAATTGTCAATTTTTCACATTAAAAAAGAACCAAATCACAAACTAGAGGCGACTTACTTAAAAAGGATGTATTTGCCTCAAAAATTATGTGAAAATTAGACTACCACTGTTAAGTAATGCATAAATTGTTGTATAGTTGTGGTATAGTCCTTGAATGACAACCATTAGTAACATGTTTATTTAAAATTTAAAATCAACACTGCAAGATAAAATACTAAAGAAGTTGACGATCATTATAAAGAACTGACAGAATGTTTTTTTGTCAATGCCCCTCACTGGTGATGCATGTCATATTCTGCATGACTGATACTCCACTGGATAGTAGGTGACACAACGTTTGTTTAGTTTCCTTTATGACCTCATTGCAAACAAACAAAGATTAGGTTTCTGTCGGATGCTAACACAGTATTTGTTGTCCAGACAGGCAGTGACCAGACCGACCTCTCTTCCTCCAATTCTCAAATATCTGCCCTGTTTGTCTTTTCACTGTTTATATAGAATCTACATCAAAGTGGTTCACAGGACCACCATGGAAGCATAAAACACTGCAGCATCTTGAATAAGACAAAACACCAGTCTACTGAAACCCCTCCCCCATGTACCCAGAGAGAGAGAGAGAGATTCTTTCTGGCAGAGGTGCTGACATCTGCTGTAGGTTTTGGGATGGAATATGATACTCTCCCATAGTCTGCCCATGACCTCCAGTCTGGCAGCACTACATACTACACCTTTCCACTTTGTGTTACTGAAGGATCCATCAGCAATGTTTCCTCCATTGTAAACATTATCCAAAAATATATGTAATACTCAAACAATGTACATCTTTTCACAGTACCAGTTTTGCCTCTTCCTTTTTCCTGCTGTTTTGACTCTCTCAAAACAATGTTTAAGAGAGTCTATTGAGCCAAATAGACTAATAATTATCCAACCCAGAATCCCCCAAATTAGACATTTCTTAAAACACAAGAACAATGTTTTGACCTCAGCAACTGATATTTTTGTGTCTTTGGTTTACTTTTGTACCACACAGTGCAGAATTTGTTTTTTTTTAGTTGTGCAAAAATACCTTGTTTGTGCAAAAAAAAAATGCAAAAATCTGATTGTGTCAGCTGGATTTGGTTCTTCAAAATGCTCTTGATTTTTTTCCTGTAGTGGTCAGAGGCTAAAAGTAAATTGTTTTGCCATTACATCATTTGTCTAGTAGAATCACTTCAATGTGTGGCTTTCTCTGATTGTTTAGTCTGCCATAGGAATCTACATGGGTAACAGGCGCGTAAGGAACCCATTGACAACAGGGAGATGAGATTAACCACATGAAAGGAACTTTATGAGTTGATGTATTGAGCAGAAGGAAATTACCTACACAGGGGGAGTAAGTGCACTGTCTGCAGCTTTGATATGACAAATTGACAGAGTCTTTAACATTTCCCTTAAGATGCATTAGGCATTGTTCTGACTTCACAATGATAAAATGCCAAACAAAACGATGAAAAGATTAAGATGCAAGGCCAAAACGTGTGATAATAATAGGGTCAAGACATCTTCCAAATGGTCACACCCGTTCAGGAAGCCTTTCTATAAACATGTACAGCAGTCATGAACTAATGATTAAGGAATCCACATGGCCATTTGCCAGGAGCAATCTTAAAAAGCCAATTTAAAAAAAAGAAAAGATGAAAAGCTTGCAACATGCTAGCCTTTTCCCCTAACTTTAAACCTTGCAAGTATGTAAAGTATGCATTTTTTTTTTTTACCTTTTTACCACTGTTGTTATAAAATAAAATAAGTTATAAAATAAGTTTTATTAAAATAAAAAAGTATTTAAAACCGTTATACACTGTTTAAAAGCATGTCCTAAATTATTTTAGTACCATGTAAAAGTGGTAACAACAACTGTAACTATGATATTTTGGCAGAAACTATGGTTACCATTATACATTACGGTGAGGGGAAAGGGCCTATATGAAATCATTTGAACGAACTCAGACGCACCCAAACACACACATGCACTCTCTCTCTCTCTCTCTCTCTCTCTCTCTCTCACACACACACACACACACCACATATACACTTGTGTGGTGGTGAAAATGGGAGAAATATAATCTTGCACTCTGTGCGTCTGCAGCAGCAGAAACAGCAGCAAGCACTGAATGGTCCCCGCCTCTCCGGGGAGTTTCTTCCACGGGGAACTTTTACTTTATGTGTAGCACCTGTTGTGTCGCCAGTCGGCCGTCTGCGCTCGCCAAACATTCGGAGCCACCGTCGAAGACACCAAAAGCAAGACATTAATTTTCTTCAGAAATCTGGAGGGTCAACGGTACAAGTGGCACTTTACCAAGAGTCAGTCAATCATTTGGAAATTAGAGGGGAACTTTGCACCGCGTACGCGTTACGCTAATGGACTGTTTGCGGAGGAAAGTCGTACAGCTTGCCAATAGGTACATGCATATTTGGCGTTTAAACAGATCTTATATGTGAGATCGCAACCTTACACGTTTTCAAATGTTATCTTAGCGAAGTATTTTAGAGTATTAGGATAATTTAGTTAACAGGTGCGCGCTCACTTGGTTACACCAATTAAAGCGCTCGACAGAGTTCAACTGCGCGCACAACTTTCCACAAAGAAACTTTTCTCAGTCAAAAACCAAGCAAGAACTCTTGGCGATCAGGATTATGTGGACTTTATTTTGCGCGTGTTGGATACCCATCTCACAAGCAATATATCTGCATGGTGATTGAAACAACAAATACTAAGTGCGCCGACGGCTACCATTTATCCAAATGACTCCATTGCTTCTGTTGATTCTTGTATCGTCTCTTCATCAGCATGAGTCAGTGGCAGAATCGAGTCACATCAGTAAGATTCACCACGCCAGCACGAAAGAGCAAAATGGTAAGTTAAAAGCACCAGTAAGCTAGTTTATGTATTCTTTCTTGCTGTGGAGTGTGATATAAAAACTTCTGACAGTGTCTTTAAACCGTAAAGCGCCCCGTCTCCAGGGACGCATTGCGTTTACCTTGCAATGAATGGACACGTTTTATGAGGCTCAAACAGCATTATGTTTAGTAGGAAGTTGAAGTTACCTTTGGCTTTCATGTGCATGAAACACATCTGTATGTGTATTTAAGAGGGGGGAAAACTCCGGGTAACCGGGTCCCCTGAGGAGGGATTTCTCTCTGATCGCAGAAAGGCTCCATTCATGAGGCGTGTGGAGCCCCAGGGTCATGTAATTTGCTTTCCTCTGAATCCCACTAATGCTCACAGGTGAACTAAAAAAATCATAATAGTAATAAGACTTTCAGAATTTCCATTTAACTCTGTCTGCTTTGAATACCCAGAACTGAAGCTTAATGTTGTAAAGCAGAAGTTAATGGGGACGAGCACTGTCGCCCATTGCGCACCATTAACAAAATGTAAACTACTCCTTATGTTGACACAGGCGAGGGAGCGCCCCTAACTATGTCAGGGGTGAACCAGAGTGGAAACATCCTGCATTTAAGAAACTTCTGAGCTCAGATTCAGATTGTAGAATTATTCTTTCTCTGACCAATGGGGCAAACAGAACATGTCTACCAAGAAGTAATGTAAAAAGACTATAAGAGGTTGAAAACCTTCTAGTCCAAAACTAATAATTTCATAGGTGATTGTTTTATATTATCAATCTCAAATTCCAGTAAGCCCACCCACCTGTTTTACATGGTGTTTGTTGATCTATTAGTGTTTTCCCCTTCTGTTTATAACATTGCTGTTTTTAACAACCCTAACATTGCTCAGTCTTGGAGATATAATTGAGTTGGCAACTCTGAACCGGCGAATATCTTGCCCTCCTTGGGTAGAGTGAAGTGCCAGGCAGGACCCCTATGATTGATATTTGATCAGGGTTCTTGGCTGTAACTGCACCTTTTATTCCCCAATGGCTTAAGAATAGAGGTGAATTGGTCGTATGCTCTGCCAAGGGTCTCTGAACGGAGAGTCTTGTTCCTGAGCTGTCTTTAATTGCCCTAACAGTAGACTCTCTGTCACAGTCATCCCTGGTTGGTGTTGATAGAGGCAGTTCTTCACCACTGATCTGAGGCTGGTTTGATTTTGCAGCTGCAGTGCGAGGTTGAGGTCAGGTTAAAGAGGTACTCAACCAACGTTTTTAGGTTAACCTCGAAATGAGGGTTCAGAATGAGACGTTTATCCGCTTGGCCTGATTCTTTGTCAAGTTATTTAGAGTTGTTTTCATTTGCAAAATCTAGCTGTTTTACAGAGAAACTGACAGTATTAAAGGGACAGTGTACACAAAAACTGAAAAAAGTTTTCATCTTTTATGTTGTTCCAAACCTGCCCCAAAAGAGCTGTTGACTAATGTACTGGGCAGTTTTCCCTGCAGTTACAACAGTTTGAACAAATGTTGAGACAAATGTGGTCTGTGCAGTTGTGCCCTAAATTCCAAAACTGGGTAAATTATGACAGAATTTTCATTTTGGAATAAACGATTTCTTTTAATCACTGACTTCCAAGCACTGTTTTATTTAATGATTACAACTGACCATGCTAAAAACTTAACAGTATGAGCATGTCTTTGTTACAACCATGAAAGCAGTACAGAGTTCTTAAATAAAAGAACATAAATCAGCTCTTTGCATTACTTTACATCCCCATTTATTCACATTCAAAAGGGGTTTATACAAAATGTATTCACCTGAGCTGCTTTCAGACCGTATTGTGAAATTTGTAACATCTAACAGAGATATTAAATGTTTAGCTATAGCAAATGTTGTTGACTTTAAATTTTTTGTATTGTTAGTGGGTAGTAAATTAATATTATAAGCTGATGACATGTAAGCAAAAACAAGTCAGAACCCAGATGCCTGACTGGTAGGAAGTTGCTTATTAACCCTTGTTGCAACACTGTTCTTTACTCAGTGACCTGCCCTATTAATGAAGAAACTACAAGAAACTGCACCAGACTCGGTTAGCAGTTCACACCTTTGGCTCTGTTCATAAATCAGTCATAGTGGGTTCAGCAGGCAGCTGCAGGGTTGTGTTGGTGCCAGATTATCCTCCATTTATCTGTAACCCTTCTGACATCCCAAGCGGAGACATGAGGGCATGAGCTTCAGTAACAACTGAAGGTCTCACAAGGCTTTGGATTGCTCTGCTAGGAATGGGGTTAATGTGGTGAACCAGCTAACCGGGAGCTGCATCGTGCCACACATACCCAGCAGTTAAATGGTAGAGAAATCACGGAGCTCTGTTTGTGTGTATCATGGATATAATTGCTTGAATGCTCACAAACAGCACTTCGCTGGGCTGGCAAGAGGTCTTTTTAAATACATGACGTTTTAGTGACAGCTTTGTACGTTTATCATAGGACAGTATGTTCATGCACTTTATGGAGCTTTAATTATGTAGTTATTTTAAAATGGTCTATAATTTGAGACCCACCAATGTAACAGTCTTACATTAATAAAACTTGTGGCCAAACTCTAATATTTGAGATTTGAATATACTGCATATTGAGTTATTCAAAGAAGACAAACATATTGTAGGTGTTACCTTTGTTGTAAAGGATTCTGAGGCAAGTGGTTCCCAGAACTTGGAGACTTTGTGGCAGCTGGCAGTGTTGTTGCTTGGCAGACAACTTTTACATTACCAGCCTGTTGTGTTAAATAGTTTCCATAGCACTTTGAGTTTATACTGCAGTTGTGAATTGTGCATACTGTGGGTAGCGGCTGGCAAACGTAAACCAAAAGGATTTTAAATACCCAGTAGTCCAATGAAATGAAATAAGCACCCTGGTAACTCAAACACACAGGCACACACACACATGCACCTGAGACAAATGACTCCCTGTTAAAGTTAGAGTTTACCCCAGCCTGTTTTTCACCAAGCCCTTCTGGCTGTAATACTGTAGGCATTGAAATTAGCTGTCAATCGACACGCTGAATGCTGCCAATGCCTGAGTTTCAAAAGCTCAATGGGACGTAGCTTTTTAATGGAAGCCCTTTAGACCCTTTGAAACCCTTTAGCTCCAGGAGGTTTAACACATTATATATGCAACATAACTCGGTCAACTTGCTTTTCAGTAACCCGTACAGAATAAAAGATTGCATGGCTACAGTGTCCATGTTTTTGTTGTCTGTGTGCTTGTGACAGATCTAGCAAGTAAGCAAGTCAGTGCCTGTCTGATGTTTGTCATGATGGACAGTGAGTGTACATTCCTACCCAAACAGGACTCAACTTTAAAAGGATCAGCAGCAGGGTTGTTAAGTTTTTTTAGGACCTGGGATACTGCCTTGGATTTTTTTTTTCCCTCCTGTAATTTCAATGTTAAATCATTATTATAAACTTACCATTGCAAACTGAGGAAAGGAGACCATTTTAAACACTGACCTGTTATGTACTTGCTCAATAACAGATTTTTGTTCATTTTTAACCCAAATAAAGTTAAGGATTGCAGCTTTAACTACTGAAATGGTCTTTGCAAGTTGTGAGGCCTCCTGTTTGCTCTCTGTAAGATTGTTTTAGTGACCTCAGACTGCTGTTTGATTGGCTTTCGGTCTGGGATAGTTTTAATATAGTAAATGTAGTTTGAATATAGAGGTTTTGAATAACATAAATAGTGATTAAAGACCTAAAGGCCACTATACACAAAAGAAAAGGAGTTGAATTTATCATTTAAAGTTTTAATTATGCTACTGGTTGCTTCCTCCCGTCTGCTAACCAATCATTTTTGATGATCTCTGCAGTGATAAGACATACATATAGTAGTTCTTAATGCCTTCTGGGCCCCAGGCAAGTACACTTGTAATGTTGATACCACAGTTGACTTTTAAAAGCAGTAAATCTCATATTTCACTGACAACAAAAATGACACCATGGCGTTTTGGCTGCAGTCAAATGTGCATAACCACAAGTAGGTTTTTTTTTTCTCCCTTCTTCTCCCAAATCTATTCATTTGTCTCCAGACAGGAAGTTCACACCTCATTAAATGTTCAGAACTCATATACTTACGTTTATGCATTTGGCAGATGTTTATGTCTAAAGCAATGTACAGTGCATTGAAAGTTTGTCATTTGCTGTGAATCGAACCCACAACCTTGGCATTGGTAACACCAAACTCTACCATTTTAGCTACCGTTGTACGAAAACATGCTTTATATATCCTCATTTGTGCACTGACAGTGACCATGAGATCATTGGATACCTGCTTTTGTCTAGACTGGAGTGGCAGAACATCAGCCTCAGGTCCAGCTTACCTCGTGCCATTAATTCCTGTCAGTCAGTCTGAGACAACAGCTTCCTCAAGCTTTTTCTTATCCTTCACCTTGACACTACACATCTTTCTTTATTTATCCTACTTTTAGCCCCGGGACAGTTTGAAGACAGATGACAGTTTAATGAACAGCTTTGAACTAAGGCAGCTCTTAACAGCCTGTTTCAAAGAATATCAATCTAGCTTGGAGATTAATACGTGCAATATCATCGTAAGAACTTTGATTCTCTGATATTCTTTTGGTTAAGAAAAGATTTGTGAAGAATGCAGATGTTCTTGCTTAGTAGAACTGGGTTTAGTCCTTTAAAAAAACACACTCACACCCTTGGTCATCTAATCTTCTGTGCTGAAACAAGTGGATAACCTGTAACCGTGCGTGAGGACTGGTGCTCTGAGGGAACAGATAATACTGTGCTCTTAGGCGTAAGCTGTCTGAGAATATTGCCTGTTTTCAGGGCGGACTGAATTCCAGAGGCCTTAGAATTTTGGAAGCAGGTAAATGCGATGACTTGACCTTGGTTCCTATCTCTTTAAGGCATGTCTACATACCTTGGCAGATGTCAGCACTCGCCGTCAGAGAAGTATTTTAAAGTGCCCCCACCTTTTGCAGTCTCTCTCTCCCTTTAGCTTGTTTTTATCTGTTTATATTATGTATAAGCACATCTAAATGTTTTGTTAGACTGTTCTAATTCTGATGGGGTATTGGGGGCGTGGTTGTTTAGTGCCCTTAAAACTTAGTGTTTAGTGCCCTTAAAAAAAGTTTACTGGCCCTCTGGAATGACAGTTTTTTTTTTTAAGAGCACATATGGGGACTACGGACATATGGACTAGCTCACTGAACCTTTTTGTTGTGTTTGGGTGTGGTTAGAGATCATAAGGAACCTGTTTAATCTTTCTCTAAAGCATGCTGAGTAGTAGGACTTAAGAAGTGGGGCTGATTTGGCTTTTAACTGATAGGGTTAAACTGACCCTTAATTGTATGAATATCCTGGCATTGTTTTAGGCAACATACATAGAGTATTATTCATTCTCCAGATGCAAGCTATGTTTTCTTGGCTTTTAAATGTTAAGTACTACTGAAGTGGCAAGCATTAATTTCAAAGACCTTTTAAAAGTTTTACCAATATTTAGACTTTGTTAGCTTGGCAATATATGTGGGTCTTTGAGACATTAGTCTGAATTATGCTTTGCACTCAATACCGCATGTCTTCTCAGAATGTTTATGACTGGGAGGATTATTGAACGAGTGTATCAGCCCACACACAGACAAACACTATTAGCAAAATGGTATGACTGATGTGTTTGTGCTGGGGTTCTGAAATGAGAAAATATTTTGTGGTCCACAAGACACAATGAATGGCACAAAATGTGCAAAACTTCAACAAACTTTAAAACAATACAGGACTGTTGAGAATGAGGCTCGGTGGGCTGTGTACAGCATGCAGGTGACCAAAGTTCAAATCTGGCTTGAGTCATTTCCTAGTCCCACCCACTCTGTCTTCCGCTGATCGTAACTCAGGTGGTCAAGTTCCAAAAAGGAAAGATTATTTTTTTGCTTTACCAGCCCAGTTACTCTTCACTTCAATTGTATGAAAAATTGCAACATATTTGATGAGTAATTGCTCATGCAGTACTTCAGATTTCTCTGAAACGGTAACCAAATGCCAAGTAACCAAGATGTTTTGGAATGCGGCACCCAGCAGCCTCGTCATTGTTCTGTCAGCAGCGTGATGTTCGCTGGTGAAATATGGTTATGTTATTGGAAAGAATTGGTGGCACACCTGTCGCTGGCTGCGCACCGGTGTCCTTGTGCCAGGCAGATTGCATTATGTTTCCTTGCACATGATGCGATTTGATCTGCGACGGCGTGCCAGTCGCACACCCAGTGTGTGTAACTCAATCACACATAGTATTCGAAGAACGCCTGGCTTCCTGCCTGAGCACAAATAGGTTTTCTGCACACACTACACAGATGCTGGTGTCAGGCGTGGCACTTGGGGTCTCCCTGGAGACCGGAGATCTATTTCTCTGCTTACAGATGGAGGTGCAGCCGCAGCGGCCTGGCTGTCAGCTAAGATGGACACCAGCTGCGATTTATAGCCGTACGCAGGACAGACTGAGCCAGATTCAAGATGATTCGCTTGGACTGCCACTGCATTGCAGCCTGTAATGTATTGACACTGAAGTGCATGTTGTAAGTGTTTGTTTTTCATGGATGAGGAAATCTACACTGATCTTTTAACTGGAGAGGTTTGGATGATTGTCTCGTGCTGTCATGCACACTCACAGATCTCCAATCACTGTCTCCTCTCATCTGCTGGTGTTAAATATTATGGGCTATTGGATGAAGGATGGTTAAGATGCTTTTGAAAACCCATTACTTCAGTGTTCAATACCTAATGGACTGTTTCATTCTCATTGGCTGGTGACATAATAGCGCTGTGCAATAAGTGAAATGCATGTTGATACTAACAAATAGCAGCTTTTATTAACCCCTTCATAAAACGTATACTCTGAATCAAACTTTCGACTGAACTTATCCACTGAATCAAACCTACTGTTGCATATTTTGTGGCTAATGGGGTGACTGGTGATCAAAAAAATGTATCACGTGTCAGAATAACTGGGGTGAGAGAAGGTGAGATAAATCGGGCTTAAAGCACCGAAGGTGAAATCGTCTCACCCCCCTTGCGTTGGACATCTGTTCAGAAGCCTCTCATTAGCTCCATGAAATGACAGCACTAATTCAAACCGGAAGCCCCACTGGCTAATGAGATGCCAGGCACAGCCTTCATTCATTTCTTTGCCACTACTGTGTGTGCATGTTTCACATCGCATCACTCAACAGTTTAAGCGACTATCTCAGCCTAAACACCTGTGGCAGTGACAATGGAGTTTAACTATATAAACTAAAACTAGTTTAAAAAGTAAAACGTTACTTCTTTCAGATCATTGGAGTATTTTTCCACTTTACTCCCAGGAAATCTGTGCCCTGGAGCATCATGTATTAGGGAAAAAAAGAGTCATGAGTTTTGTAGATAAATTTTCTGTGGATGGTGTGATTTGTTTCGACTAAACTGACCTGGAAAAGGTAACCTTGGCCACACCTTTGAAGACTATTAAAATACTATATAATTATAAAAATTATGCCTTTAAACAAATAAGTGTTTGTTGGAAGTTCAAAATCGACTTGGCTTTGAAATCTACTGGAATACATGCCTCCTTAGTTTAAACTGGCAAGACGCTTTTACTTGTGCCAAAATGGTTGTGCTCAACCTCATAGCTAAACCACCTGCTTTATCTGCCTGTACTTGCAGAAACCAGGTGCAGTTTTGTACTGAAATGTTTATTTAATCATGGATAGTTTGCTCTTGTTTTACATATTTTAATCAGAACATGCAGTTTTTTAAAAGCATAAAGTGGCAGTTTCAACTCCCTCTGGTAGTCTGGTCTTCATACCTTGAAGGTGATTTGATGTCTTAAGTATGTATGCCATCCACCTTCAAAAATGAGTCCTTTCCACTGGTTGGAGATATAAACAAGGTCAGAGACATGATGGAAAAGATTAGAATAAGATTAAAACCAATCATTGTGTAATCTGGAGCACTTCTGAGCAATGCAGACGATTAAACACACCTGGTACATACTACAGAGTACAAGCATGCCTCTATTATTACATATGAGATGAGTGTAAGATGAGTGTTCTGAGCAAGACTGTTTACTAGTCAAAATAATAAAAAAACAGTCAATAAAAGCATGACTATCACAGTGCATCAGTGTGTGTATTTAAACATTTCAAACAACCTTTGCGGTGCATATTCTTGTTTGTTTAATGTACAAAAAATTCCCTTAATAGACAGAAACCATTTATGGTCATTTGTTTAATGTTTCCTATTATTCTGCTGCGATTATTATGGTGTAATTGGATGTTTTTGGAATCTATTAGTCACGTATGATTGAACATTTGTTTTGTCATCAGTCAACATTAACAAAAAGCGTCTGACAGATCGTGTCACTCTCATGCCTAATGGTGTGTGTAGGCTGTTAAAAGGCAATCAGAGAAGTCTCTAATCTGTTTATTAAAACATTAAGAACAGTTTCTAATTCTGTGACTGCACAGAACTTTACAGTAATTCTGTGTTGTAGTTTGGAATGAGCTATACCTTCTGTTTTTGTCATGTTATTAATCCTCCCATGGACTTTGCATATGGAAAATTTATAGTATTGCTACACCGCAGTTTCATTTGAAATGTTGCAGTTTGTGTCTGCGAGAATGGAAAAGTATGGAACTAGGAAATCACCCCTCAGTCTAACACAAGTTCACCTGGGTTTATTGTGAATGTCTGGTCCATGTGCAATGGTATGTGTGCATGCTTGAGCAAGCGTGTG
>JAZGTK010006186.1:0-21192 GCA_036877625.1 Ambastaia sidthimunki
ACCATATCGCCTGCAATTGACCAATTTTTCTTTGCTTTTGTTTTTAGATAAGGACACAATTACTAAAGTTCGAGAGCTTCGCATGAAAGCGGAGGACTATGACGTGGTAAAGGTCATAGGCAGAGGGGCATTTGGAGAAGTACAGCTGGTAAGTGTGTTGTATATTGTTTGTTATGGTCCTTTTAACCACTGTTTTTGATTTATTTTTAATGTTCTAATAGTCATGTCCAATCACAAAGTTCACACTGTGGTAATGGTACTGTTGTATTATGCTGTAGATTTCTAGTAGAGAAATAGTAGACGTAATATAGATGTTGTGGTCTATATATTGTACACTATATATTTCTCTTATACAGCTTTCTGGAATGCTTAATTTGTCGATTGTTCTATCAGTTTTTTTCTTGATTGTTCAGTTACTACATTTTGCAATCAAATGCTGTGATTAGTTTTATGTCACTCACTGTGTCTCTCTGTGATCTCTTTTCACAATAATTTCAAATCATTATTTAATGTTCATTTATTTATTATTTGGCAAGTAGCCTTGTAATAAAATGAATACTGTACTAGGACTGTCACTTTTTGGTCGGTATTCGAATATGTAATCGAATATGACGTGAAATATCTGTATTCGAATTATAAATAAACTATTCGGTTTTTAAAATGTTGTATGTAGCACATTTTTTACAGTATATGATTAGACTGTTTGGATTTTATTTTATTGTTTGCCATCATAGTTTACCCCGTTTCGAAAACGAAACCTAACGCACAGAACAGCCTGAGCGGACAATTATTTTGGGTTCTACGGCGTAGATGCTAAAGTAACCGTTAAAGATAAGGTAGTTTGCCGACCCTGCAAAAAACTGTTTACTTATGCATCCAAGTCCTGTTTTTGTCTCCTTTTGTCACATTATTAAAACGAAATGTTGACACGTAAATACCTGCGCCTAGGCATGTGCTTTGTGAAGCACATGAAGAGAGCTGCACTTTAGAGTTCTATTGTTGTACTTGTTAGCCAACATGACAGAAAATTTCATAAATTTGTTTAATAAATTTGTGATTAAATCTCAGTTACAGTGTTTTTGGGGCCAGGGGGCGTGGCTCATAGATATTCGAATATTATTCGAATGCATTGCTTGATATTTGATATCCGTTCTAATCTGATTTTTCGCAAAAGTGACAGCCCTATACTGTACAGGGTGTGGGCCATTACTGTGAAGTAAACAAAACTTCAGGGTGATTCACCAAGATACCTCTGCTGATGACCAGCTGTCTGTACACAATCCCCTACGTATAAAATTGTCTAATGTGGATTAACTAAACAATGAGCTTTTCCTAATGGTCTTCTTTCTCTTGTCGCGTAGGTGAGGCACAAAGCCACATTGAAAGTATACGCCATGAAGCTGCTCAGCAAGTTTGAGATGATCAAGAGGTCGGACTCTGCTTTCTTCTGGGAAGAGAGGGATATTATGGCTTTTGCCAATAGTGATTGGGTAGTACAGGTGTGAATAACATTTTGATTTTGATTACCAAAATTTTGATTTGATGTTGTTGTTATATAAAAGCGTTTGTAATTTTTACACGTGCACACAATTTCTAAGGTAGCTTTAGATTTAGGTTGTCCCAAGCATTCTAGAAAAGTGGCCCCAGTTCTTGTGGATTTAGTCTCAATGTTATCTTTTTTTTTACTCCAAGACTGGCTAGGTGGTGATATCAGATCTCTGTATGGGCCAAACTGTCTATTGTAGGATTTCTTGTTCATAGAAAAAATCTCATTTGATTGTTACAGTTAACAGAAAAGTATGTTCAGGAATCAGACACTAAAACAAAAGATTCATATAAACAACTTTGGTAAAGCATCT
Organism: Ambastaia sidthimunki; assembly: GCA_036877625.1. Lineage (NCBI taxonomy): Eukaryota > Metazoa > Chordata > Actinopteri > Cypriniformes > Botiidae > Ambastaia > Ambastaia sidthimunki. The sequence continues at coordinate 1,860 of JAZGTK010006186.1, forward strand.
TATGTGCCTAGGAATTTTGCATAGTGCTGCATATGAGTTAATCCCTTTCATTTTCTCCAGCTGTTTTATGCATTCCAAGATGACCGCTACCTCTATATGTTGATGGAGTATATGCCAGGTGGTGACCTGGTCAACCTCATGAGCAACTATGACGTGCCAGAAAAGTGGGCCCGTTTCTACACTGCTGAGGTGGTGCTGGCGCTGGATGGCATTCACTCCATGGGCTTCATTCACAGGTCTCCTTCACTCCTTCATTTCTTGCTGGTTTTGCTTACCTGCTTTATTTTGAGAAAAAATAACGCTTGACATTTTCAGAATGAGTTTTTCCTGCGTATGTCTGTCACAGGGATGTAAAGCCTGACAACATGTTACTAGATAAAATGGGCCACCTGAAGCTGGCTGACTTTGGGACCTGCATGAAGATGAACAAGGTTTATATTACATATTACATTATCCATCAGTTCTGCCTCGGACTGTAATCTGGATCTAATTCTCTCACTGTCTCCTCTCAGGATGGTATGGTACGATGTGACACAGCAGTAGGAACTCCAGACTACATTTCTCCAGAGGTACTGAAGTCACAGGGAGGAGACGGCTACTATGGCCGAGAGTGTGACTGGTGGTCGGTGGGTGTCTTCCTATATGAGATGCTAGTTGGTGAGTTATTTATTCATTTATTTAGCTTCAAGCGTCATATAAAGGAGGAAATTAAAAAGAATAATTGTTTATAGTGTTTAATTTACTGGATTAAAGCTATTTATATTAAAAGCTTTTTTATTAAGCTCCCAAAAAAATTTACAGTCTTTTAAAAAAAATAGCTGTTCCAGTATCATATATTTAATTTCATCGGCTTCCACTTATAAAAAAGGTGGTTTCACTACAGTGGTTCAAGGTATAGGAATGCAGAAAAGACTAAAAAAATATTAACAGCAAGATGGTATAAAACTGTATTTTCTGTCAATTTCCACCTTTCTGCTACTTATACCAGCGACAGAAATAAGTGCAGTTGTGATGGCTAGGTGTGGGAGAGTGTTGCTATAATAAAAGCTGCCTATTGCAATACAATAGTTATTTATTAACCAAAATCAAAAGTTTGTACATTGTTTATAGGTAAAAGGATTTATTAACATTACATGAATGAGGTAACACATGAAATGGTTACAATGAAGATGCATGAAATGGTAAATAGCATATACAATTGACTGTTTATGTGGAGAATATTACCTTATACTGTAGATAAAGAATAGAAGATAGAGAAAGCAGGAACGAAAGAGAGGGCCATTGAGAACTGGAAGCTGGGCCTAGTGGCTTGGGCTCATGCATGAAAACCTTAGTGGCATTGGGTTGCATGAAAACCTTAACCTAACCAATAAATAAATAAATCTGTGATAGTCTTTAAAAAGACTATTTTAAGACTAACTACTAAAGACTAAAAGTCTTTAGTAATACAAAAATTAAAAAATTGAGGGACTATCACAGCTTCCTTAAGCCTCAAACACAATGGCTGATTTAACATGAAGAGGCATACAGAGTGCATTTTCAGAGATCGAAATAAAATATTTAAGTTATATCAAACCATTTGCGTTACTTTTATGTTACGGTGTATGTAAGTGACCACTTATCCAGCGTGTTTATCCAGTGTGTTTTCTCAAATCACGTGATTGTACACCTTAGCAAGGTATGTTACATTTATTGTGGCCGATTTCAAAACTATAGCAGTTGCTTCTCCCTGTTGCCATGTTTTTTGACACAATGTATCAAAAAATGCTTAGTAAAATGCGAAGTAAAAAACTGATATATCAGCAGTGATATTTGAGGTCGGAATTCTCACATTGCAGATTTCCAAAAAAGTCATTAAAAGTCATAAAGCATTGAAGATTTAATTTAGATTAGATAATCTAAACAAACTAAACAGCATGAAGTGGATGAAATTCCTGAAAATAGGTTATTTCATGAAAAAGAGGAAGTATTCAGTAGAATAAGCGTCTGTGTTGTTTAATGTGTCCTTAGGTGACACGCCGTTCTATGCTGACTCGCTCGTGGGAACCTACAGCAAGATAATGAATCACAAGAACGCCCTGACCTTCCCTGAAGACAGCGACATCTCCAAAGATGCGAAGAGCCTCATCTGTGCTTTCCTTACAGACAGGTTTGAATACAAAAAATGTTATTAAAACTATTTACAGAATGTCTGTCTTGTCTTGTTGTCTAGTGACATGTATAGACAGTATAGTCTGAACAATGAATTTGTCTACTGTTTGCGAAGCAGGATCTAAACTGCGATGAATTACTGCAGAACAAATTAATGTTCATAGTGTTCATTTGGTGACAGGACATCTTTATGTTTGTGTGCAGGGCATTGTTAAAGCTGTACATTTGCCTGACAGGAAGTGAATTGATGCTTCTAACAGAAAGCGAATTGTGCTCGTAGCCTTGTGTTATATTACATCACTAGATGCGTTTACATGGAGAATTTTATTCTGATTGTACTTGGTCCAATCCAACATTCAATACAAAAGAAAAATTAACCTCAAACAGAACAAAAAGGCCCAAACCAATTGAACATTTATTTCTATTACTTTTTTTGTAGGAGACCGGCCAGTCTGACAAAAGACTACTTGCTAACAATGTGCAAGCTAACAAGATATGTGTGTTACATCCTAGCTAGAGCCTATTGTGAGCAATAGAAATAGAAAAGTTTCGTTTTTAGTGCTCTTATCTCATATACTGTAAACAGGAAATAGTTTACTTTTGAAAAACTATATACAAAGTTGTCCTCAGCCAATGGAAATAGAAACTATAGTATATTAATAGACTTTAATTAAAATTAAAACAAAAATTAACTGAAAACTGAAACAAAACTAAAATTCAAATATTTTAATTTCACCTTACAGCACTGTGAACAGTTTTCATTTGTTCATTTGTTTTTACAATTCATATTTAATTTAACGAAATCAGCTTTTTGACAGTAAGACAGATAAAATATTAAATAAAATTATTGTACACTCCCGTATACTTTCCCCCAACTTTCTTTATTCTTAAAAAAAGAGCCTTATTGTAAATGAGGCCTATGTTGTTAGCTTGATCGGTCGGGAAGAGACATTACAAACAGGTAGCGAGTGTACAAAGAGTGAAGTAAATCGGAATAGTTTCAATCAGAATACAAGAAAGTGTGCATGTAAACGCGGCTATTGTTTTTCTCATCTTTTCTCATTAGGGAGGTGCGATTAGGACGCAATGGAGTTGATGAGATCAAGCGACATTCTTTTTTCAAGAATGACCAATGGAAGTGGGAGAATATCAGAGAGAGTGAGTAGAACTTACATCTACTGACAGAGCCTACATCAGGCAGTTGTATTAGCAATGGCATTTGTAATTTATATAACATTTTTGTTCTCATTACAATCTGTTATCATTGCGTGTAGCTGCTGCCCCAGTTGTGCCAGAGCTGAGCAGTGACATTGACACAAGTAACTTTGATGACATTGAGGAGGACCGAGGGGAGGAGGAGACATTCCCCATCCCTAAAGCCTTTGTAGGCAACCAGCTTCCATTTGTGGGCTTCACCTACTACAGCAATAACCAGTGAGTGTTGAGCTCCAGTCAGTCAACACTTAAAGGAGTACTCCACTGAAAAAAAATTTGGCAATGAATTACGCACTCTCAAGGCATCCTAGGGGTATACGAGTTTCTTCTTTCAGCTGAACAGAATCTGAGTTATATTAAATATATTAAATAGTAAATGCCTTCTAAAGTGAAAGAATACATTTGTGAAAGAAACCAATTACTATTTAGAGCATATTTAGTGATAGAAATAGCACATTATGTAAACAAATTTGAACACATATAAATGTAAATATGTGTATAAAATACTACACCAAACATGGTGCATGAGTCTTATTTCCAATTATTATGAGAACCAATTATTAAGAAGGCATTAACTCCCAGAGTCATATGGATTACTTTTATTGACAGGCTTTTTGGAGCTTCAAAATTTCTGACACCTTTCTTTGCCATTATATACCTGGGAAGGGCCAGGATATTATTTAACATAACTCTGATTCTGTTTGGCTATAAGAATCAGACAATCATATACCCCTAGCATGCCTTCAGGGTGAGTAATTTATGGGAACAGTTACATTTTATCATGAAATATTTCATTAAAATCCAGGGGTTTTTATTAGGTTTTTAAAAATGTGACAAAAATTAAGCTGCTTATGTTTTATATCAGGTTCCCTCAAGAAGTAACCACAAAAACAAGTGATGAATGCAGCCCGACTAAAGAAGACAAGAGTCATGTAAGAACCTCCAACCAGAAGTGTTAAATTAGAGTTTCAAATCATTATTACTTTGATTACTTTAAAGTAAGGAGGAGTGACTGTGTTTCTGGTCTTTCAGCTGGAGAATCTTCAGAAGAGGGTTTATCAGCTTGAAGAACAACTTCACAATGAGATGCAACTAAGGGATGAGATGGAGCAGAAATGCAGGTGTTTATTTGTCTGAACCAAACATCTTATTCAGTCATCCATCCATCCATCAAAAAAAACTTGTCCTTAACTCATGAATAAATCCAAACCAACTAAAGACCTTATCCACTGATTCCAATCAATCATCAATCAGACCTTTCCTTTCATCTAGTCTTTAATTGTGCTCCATCTATCATCCAGATCAAACAATTCAACCATCTTTTCCTTCCAAAGCTAAAATCCATCCATTATTTCCAAAATCACATTTTTGAAATGTGTTCTTGATTTTTCCTTTAGGACATCCAACACAAAACTAGACAAGATAATAAAAGAATTAGATGAGGAGGTGAGTGAAATGATTTCACCTCTAAATCATGAATCTGAATATATACAGGGGTGTGTGTTTTTATATACAAGCCTCTGTTCTCTCAGAAGCTTAGCTTATTTTCGTTAAATAAATTCTTTTTGAAGTTTATTTGAATTTTGGTAGACTAACCTGAGGAAAAGTGTGGAGGCTAACATGTCTTTACTGGAGAAAGACAAAATCATGATCCAGCACAGGGTAACAGATTACCAGAGAAAAGCTGACCAGGAGGCCGAAAAGAGACGCAATCTGGAGAACGAGGGTGAGAACTGAAATGACATTGCCATTTTGTCTTTTTTTGTGGTAGATGTAGTGATTTTTTATTTTGTAACAATAGTTTGCTAACATTCTAGCAAATTAAATACTTTGCAGTCAAAAGGTACTTTATCTGATTTTTTCTGTTTTTTGTTAGAAAAAATATTACATTATTTATTAACAAATAAGGGCAAAACTGACATCAGTGCAAAATCAGATAAATTCACAGTATATACATGTGAGAAGACACAACTCAAAACAGTAATACATAAAAGAAAATTTGGTCAACACACTGTGTCTACATTAAAGGTAAGTGGCTTGTTGTGAAGAGAAAAAGTGAAATCTCTCCAATTGTAATAACTGACTATATATAATAATAGACTTTTGTGCTTGGTGAAAGACTTGCTGCACAGATATACTGCAGTATAAACAATATTGCAGAATCTGTACCAGTTACTACGTTTCTAGAGTTGAACTACTGTTGTAAGGAACCTTCTCAAGTGTTAGCGGTCTCATTTGTTTTCTGTAGTGTCCACTCTGAAGGAGCAGATGGAAGATCTGAGAAAGATGAGCCAAAATAATGAGAAGATCGCTCAGCTGCAGAACCAGGTAAGCTTATAAAGACCAGCACTTGGAGGTTTTAATTTATATTATGTCAGTATAAAGTCCAAGGTCATGAGTAAATTTTGATTCATTGCTGGACAAGCCCCAACCTTTTGATATGTCACCCCATTTCTTTTTTTCATACGAAATGTCCACACTGACACAAAAGTCAAACTATTATGGGGTCTTCAATTATTAATGTAGTTTTCCATCTGTGTGACTGACAGCTGGGGGAAGCCAACGATCTTTTGCGGGCTGAATCGGACACAGTGGTGCGTCTGAGAAAGAGTCACACAGAGATGGCCAAGTCCATGAGTCAGCTGGAGGGGGTGAACCGCGAGCTGCAGGAGAAGAGCCGTGCTGCAGAGAGTGCCAGACAGCAGCTAGAGAAAGAGCTGCTGCAGCTGCAGACCACACTAGACACTGAGAGGAGAACCTGCAGCCAGGGCTCAGAGGAGATCCGAGAACTGCAGGGTAAGAACAGCCTTCTACCACAGCATTTTTGGCTTCTTGGTTAATTTTCCCAGGCTTATTTATCTACTTAATTTACATTCCTACTTCTGCTAGTCCCCAGCTGAGTTCTGTATGTAAACAACAGTCACCAAAAAGTACAAATAAAAAAATGCTGTGCTTTAAGCACACCAAGACATCTTTGCTCACAAAGCACCAGTAAACATTGTCTTTGTCTATTGTAGCTCGTATCACAGGTCTTCAGGAAGACAACAAGAACTTGAAGCAGAGTGTTGCTAAAGTGGAGCTGGAGAGAAAACAAGTCCAGGAGAGATGTAACGCCCTTGAGAAGGTTTCTTATTACTTATTCTTAATCTACCTCACAACTCTGTCAAAGTTGCTGAAAGAGTAAATTTCTGTGTATTTGTTGTTAAAAAAATGTTCCGGTGATAGTGTCTTAGATGTTCAGATGACATAATTGTACATTGTTGATGTTGCAGAATTAATAATTAAAGTGCGTGTTGCCTGCAGCATGTTGTGTGCATCATGTGAAGTCATGCAAGTTCAGACTTTTCTCCCTCTTACAGGGACATTCTGGGTTTAAAAACAAGTTAGGCTTTATTAATAGAATCTGTGGCGAGCTGTATAGTTACCTCCAAACTTATTTTAAACTCATCTGACAGTTGGTAAAAAACATGCAGTTGTTGGCTTGGTATCATCTGTGGTGATACCACACAAGAATAAGAAAGGAAAGTGGAATACAGCAGTTCAAGTGGATCAAACTCCCACTAGGTTTTTATATGTTACACCTAACCACATGTTAATCTGCTCAGTAAAGTATTCCCAACTCAAAAGTCTGATTCAAACAATTTTACAACTCAAGTAACAAACAAACAGAAATTGTTTTAAAAGTGATCATGTGTTGTACAACCAGCGTTACTCTATGCTCCCCAGGAGAAAAACAGTCTGGAGATCGACCTGAACTACAAGCTGAAAACTCTGCAGCAGCGTCTGGATCAGGAACTGACCGAGCATCGCGTCACCAGAGCTCAGCTCACTGACAAATATGAATCTATCGAGGAGGCCAAGTCAGCTGCTATGCATGGTATGTTGTATGTGCCAGACGCTCCACACCCCCTGTGCCACCTGCTTTAGTTCTTGCTCAAGGGCACTTTATTCTGATGGCGTGTTCAGACACCAAACAGCATCCCATTCAGCTGCATGCCCAGACACCACCTTAAATATTCACACACACATGCAAAAGGGTTGCACATCTTTAACAACCAAGAATGCCTTTATTTTTTCCCTTTTAATTGCAGAACAATTCGAATGTTTTCACCTAATAAGTGCACACAAAAAGTTCCCTATGTTGCAATAAGTCCATTACAATTTACTGAGAAATGTGGATAATATCCACTAGGATATAAAGTCTTAAACATAATTTTTTTACACTGAGGTGATGATTTGATGCTATCAATTTTAGGAATGCACTTGGCCAGTAATAAAATAATAATGTTTTTTAATGGCTGATAACCACTGATTATTATAAATCTATCAAATTTGTAAAAAAAAATACACTGAGTTGCTGATTTTTTTATGCTATTAATTTTAGGAATGCGCTTGGCCAGTAATAAAGTCTGAAATGTTTTAATGGCTGATAACGTTTGATAACCCACTGATTATTATTAATGTATCAAATTTATAAATTTTTTTTAAAAATGTGCACGGAACAAGTGGCAAGCGACCAGGACATGCTTTGTTAAGCACTTTGTAATACACAGTAGAAAGATGTATAAGATTCCTTTAAGACTTGAAAACCTGGCATAGATAAGAATGACATTTTATATTTGCCTGAATATCTCCTCAATCTCCTTTCTCCAGCGGTGGAGCAGAAGGTGTCAGAGGAGACCACGCAGCGGATGCGGGCGGAGAGCCGGGTGGTGGAAGTGGAGAAGCAGTGCTCCATGCTGGAGTTTGACCTCAAGCAGTCAGTGCAGAAGATGGAGCAGCTGATGAAGCAAAAGGAAAGGTTGGAGGAGGAGGTAAGCATCACCAGACCCCACACACATCTCAATGTGTTGTCTGTCCCTGTCCATTCAAATTTTTCATATCTCCTCTATCCACTCTAGGTGAAAGTGCTGCGGGTGCAGTTGGAGCAGGAGTCCGGTAAACGAGCGCTCACCCAGATCGAGCTGAAAAGTTGGACAATGGAAGCTGAACGGCTGAAGGGCTCAGAGAAGCAACTCAAGCAGGAGATCAACGCCACCCTCGAGAACAAACGCTCTCTTGAGTTCCAGCTGGTGCAGCTCACAAAGTATGACCTTTGCCCTCTCCTGTGTCATAGGGTTATCAGAAAATGACCGTTGTGGCACTTAGGGTGTACTCACAATAGGCACGGTTGCCTTGTACCAAGCCCAAGCGAGATTGTCCTCACTCCCCAGCTTGCCTGCACTCACACTTGCATTTAAAGTACAAAACGGCAGCACTCTTACGTTAATGATGCAACTTTTTGTTTTGAAGAAAAGCACTTTTGCTAATACACTATCAAATATATTTAGCATTTATGCCACGTAGTGTTTTTTTTTAATTGATTGTACAGCCCAAATCATAAGATTATTATGGAGACAGTGGACTTAGGAGTAGTTTGCAGCTTTACTTTCTCACCTAATTCCTGTTTATCAACAAGGTGAGAATCAGGCCCGTTATAAACCTAAATATACTCTGTTTAAAGTTTGGGGGGGTCAAACGTGTTCAGAGTGTTTAGTGTGAATACACCCTTAGTTTAAATAAAGTAGATATTGGTGCTCCATATTTAGAAAACATTTGTTAGGGAAAAAATTGGCATACACTTTTATCCAAAGCAACTTACAATGCATTCAAGATATACATTTGATCAGTACAACCTTTTGCATTGCTAAAGCAATGCTCTATCAGTTTAGTTACAGGAATGCCCAAATTCACATATAGTTTTTTGGAGTAAGAACTATTGGATATATAAGACAAGCAACTGTCTAACCTAAAATTTACAATAAAATTAGTACATTAACAACATCATGTCTGTACCCCCACCCTTCACCCTTTTTTTCTTTCCTCAGTCAGTGCTCTTGTCCCTCTTGAATGTTGCAATATAATTTCCTAATTTCCTGCAACATCATAGTTTAGACCTGTCAAAAACATTTTAATTTATTTGTAGAAAAAAAATTATTAGCTTAATTTTTAATCATAAATAAGTAGAGGTATCACACATTTTGCATGCAGCCCTGTTTCTTTTACAGCAAGTCGGCAATTTTACACAAATTGTTGCATTTACTGACTTTGTCAAGCTCAACCTACTTAAGTTATTGCAGGAGAATATATTCAAACAAATACACATTTTTTATTATTTATGACATATGATGTTTATTTCCTGTATGTTTATTGCTAGACAACAACAAAAATAACTCAAATTATCCCAATTAAATGACCCTTTGTTGAAAAAGACATAAAACATGACTATGTTTAAAGATTTTCACATTCTATTTTGTACCCTTAAGTGCTTTTTACAATACACTAATTATGAGCCACAGCATGTTAACAGATCCTGGCCCAGTCTTTGTAAAACAGGATATTGCTAGGAATGAATGACCCCAAATGACCAAATAACATTCCTTTAACTCAGAGTCTTACTACAAACAGCTACTGTGGTACTTGGTATGTAAAATGCGCTGAGAGGTCTATTAAAGGGTATAATCGAGGAAAAGGCTATTATTGTAGCTTATGTGCAAACCTGGCCAAAGCTGTTGTCTGCCAATATTTACTCTGGTGGATTAAGGATTACCCTCCACTTGACTCCGCCCACTGCTGATTAATTCTCCACCTTCCCTTCTGTCCACACTAAGGTGGAACTCCCTGGTAGGCTTGGAAGTTACTAATAGTTACCCCGTTTGGCAGCAGATTTAAATGATATAACTGTTTAAATGATATAAGCAGATATTACTTTATTATATATTGTTCTTTCAAGTCAACATTAATTTAAAAATTGTTGCCATTTACTTTGATATAAGCTCCTGGTCTTATTGTAAACAATTCATCATCCCAAATTATTATAGTAATTATATAATAATAGTAATTATTAATAATAATAAATTAAAAGTAAAATAAAAATAAAAGAAAAGCTTTCATCAAAATTAAAATGCAAAAGTAACTTGCTCCACATTAGAAAACAATTTCCTGTTTATTTTATGGCACCAGGGCTGCATAGACAAAAATAGTAATGTTAACCAATACTTACTGTATATAACCAATACTAGACATTTAGGCATTTTTAGGCGCTTATTGCAAAAAAATGCCTTTATAAATCTTGCCTGTAATTAATTGCCAATATTTCATTTGTTACAATTTGTACATTTGTACATAGTAAAAGTAACAGTAATAGTGAGGGTTACATTGAGGCGTTTCCGCCGCCACGTCATTACAAACCAGATAAAACATACCTGATTTTATAATACTGGTGTAATAATGGTGGGACATCAAATGGATTCATCTTGTTATAATGAATCCAGAGCCTGGAGCTGCAGGTTCTGCTGGAGTTGTTTATGCTAATATAAATGCAGAAGTTTGAATAATTAAGGGCTGTTCAAAGCTGAAGTGATTTGAAGTGAACCGTCTCTCTTCAGGCAGTACAGAGGGAATGAGGGGCAGATGAGGGAACTTCAGGACCAGCTGGAAGCTGAGCAGTATTTCTCTGTGAGTAACTTGCTTCATTTCTCAGCTGAAGACACACTGTTCCATACTTTTACTATATGACTACAAGTCCAGTCATGGGTCACCAGATGACACTAGACATGACCCAGAATCAAATGTGATTTGTTTACCACAACAGTTATGTTTAGGTAAAAGAAGTAAAGCTTCTTTATGTATGTAAGAAGTAGAAATAACACAAATTAAACAATAAATAAGGTAATATTCTCGGTTTTAAAGCAAAAAAAAAACAGTCCAGGTAGGGTTGGCATGGAACCACAGTTTAGTGATTGGTGTTGATTCTTAATACTATTAATATAACATTGAACACACTCCATTATTCAGTTGCATTTAGCCTGTGTACATATTTATAAATAAAGCAAACATTAAATAAACAAGTAATAAAACTGATACACAAGCATTTGCATAATAGAACAAAATAAAGTAAATCGTGTAAACAGAACAAATGGTTTTCGGGTATCCTACAGCAATATCATGTATTTGTGTAAAAGATACAAAAGCAATCAAAAATGAAATTACTGGACTAATTATTGTCATAGTCTTCACTGCACAATGCACTGATCATCACTGATCACTGATCATTGTGCGGTCAGAGTTGGGCTGAGAAGTTTTCTTCTCAGAGTTTTAAGAATTCTCCAAGGGAATGTTGGATTAATTCTCAAGCCCTTTTCCCCTTATTTCCAGACCCTCTATAAAACTCAGGTAAAGGAGCTGAAGGAGGAGATTGAGGAGAGGAACCGGCAGATCCAGGAGGCTCACAGAAAAGTCCAGGAGCTGCAGTCAGAGAAGTACACATCTTACTGCATATAAACATTTGCTTTAGACAAGCATTCATTAGGCTATACCGTGGTTTGTGACATTGAAATCTGCTAAGAGCTGAATTTATTTCTTGTAAACCACTCAAAATCCATTAGTGCTATTCAGAATAAGGCAGTAAATGTGTTTTGTAGGGAGTCACTGTCTGCGCAGCTGGACCTCACCGTGACGAAGGCAGAGTCAGAGCAGCTGGCACGGGCTCTGCAGGAAGAGCAATATTTCGAACTGTCTCAGGAGAACAAGAAGGCTTCCTCCCGATACAAACAAGAACTCTCTGACAAGGACTCAACCATCACACGGGTCATTGTCACATTTTTGATAATGGCTAAATAAGAAAGAATGTTTCTTACACATATCTGCCCTGTTCTTTATACAAACAGTGAGAGACTAAGCTGTTCTAGATTTATTGTTTGTAATTTTTTATAATCACTACCTATTACTAACATTATTTTAACCTGAAATGAATTAATAGTTAGTTATTTAGAACAAATGTCAATGTAAAATACACCTTCATCCCACTGTGTCTGGAATTTTCGGTTTTGTAATTTTCATTTTCGGTGCATCACTAATCTGCTTGCATTTGTTTCAGCTTGAGGAATCCAACAAAACCCTTACCAAAGATGTGGAGATCCTCAGCAAGGAAAAGAGCGAGCTGAACGAGAGACTCCGAGCTCAGGAAGAAGGTAATTTTCCATTAGCCATTAATAACATAACAGTGCACTTTCATTGTTACATAATGTTTCTGAGTGCTTATCAACTGTATCTTCTGTAGCATTTGTAGCAGAGAAGGAAGAGGTTGCAAACTCAGTCAGGGCAAATTATGAGAAGGCGCTTAACATAGAAAGAACCCTCAAGACCCAGGTATGACCAGAGAGCAATTATCAGACCTGTGAATGTATTAATCACCATATGTATATATACTTCATTTTGACAAAAAAAACGTAAACGTGAAGGAAAGTTCCTAAGGGCAACTGGGAAATTGTATATTTTGGGAAGACAAATAGTATTTTTAGAAAATTTTTGTGTGATGTTTAACTTTTCCACTATGACTTCACATGTAACTGCAGGCGGTGAATAAGCTGGCTGAGATCATGAACCGTAAGGACATGAAGCTGGGTCAGAAGAAGAGAGACAGCACGACTGACTTGCGCAAGAAAGAGAAGGAGAATCGCAAACTGCAGCTGGAGCTGAACCAGGAGAAAGAGAAATTCAACCATATGGCCATCAAGTACCAGAAGGAGCTCAGCGAGATGCAGGCAGTAAGTCTTGTAAATGAGATGTTAGGTGCTAGGCAAAGATGTTAAGTCCTAGATGTTAGGTGCTAGGCTAAGACTAATGCGACTAAACAACTTTTTTTTTTATTGTGAAACACTTTTCTGTGCATCTTAAATATGACAAAATTATTTGTTTTCTGAATGTCTTTCTTATTGTAGTGCTTCATTTTATTAAAAACCTGTGTAGTGAAGGATAAGTCAAATATTTTTGATGACTGTTTTTTCATAAAAAATTGAATTTTGAATTGAAGTTTAAAAGTACACCAGCATGTACTGCAGATGGCCTACAGAAACTTTAATAAAGCTAATGAAAACTTAATTTTGGTTATGCGGGGTCTAACCCAGTGCTACAGTGTAACTAAAGTGTTGTCACAATATGGAGGTAGAATAGTAGAAAGTTGAAGATGTTTCAAAAATTTGTTTCAACATCTTTTATTGCAGTTTTGGGTTATGTGTCTTTAAAAGTTTAGTAATTTGCTCTGGGTAACAACATCACCTGTATTTGCAGCAATTGGCAGAGGAATGTACATATCGCAATGAGCTGCAGATGCAACTGGACAGTAAGGAAAGTGACATTGAGCAGCTTAGAGAAAAACTGAATGACTTGCAGTTGCGCATGGACAACTCCAGCGTTACCAGTCTACAGACAGATGAGACCGACAGTAACATTGCAGGTAAGGGAAACCTGTATGACAGATATTGAATGTTCTGTTACTTCTGTTACAAGTTCTCTAAACTGTTTAAACATCAAATATGTGATATTGTTCCTTTTGTTGTTTTGAATTTAGCCATTTCATGATATATACACTTACTGTATATACAAATGTATGTCATATTTCATAGCATTCATTATGTATTTCAGCTGATCTGCATCATCTCCATCATATTCATGTCAAAATGTGCCTCTAGATTTTGTAACTAACGATAGCTGAACTTTCACAGCAGATCTGAGGCAACTAAATGACACAATCTAATTTTCACATCGAAAAGTTTGAAACATGCTTATTGATGTACCTTAAATATAGAAAGTTGTTAGTATTGCAAAGTTTATTGAACAGTTAAAATAGGGCTGTCAATTGATTAAAACTTTTACGTGATGTAACGATTAATCCAAATAATTGGGCACACAAATATTTGCTGAGGAAACCCCCCAAATGAACAGAATTTATAGACGATATCATTATAGACAAATGCATTTATTTGCAAAATAAGCACTGCAAAAGCTTCTGTACAGTTATACAATTAGTGTACGATTGATTGGAGACAAGTGGTGTTCAGTGGCGCTGCTGCGCTTGCAAAAAAAAGCTTATCTGGAATTTTATGTACAACTCATTCTGATTAATTACTATAATTTTTTTAAGTTTTTGTAATAAACAGAGCTTAATGCATTAAATTGACAGCCGTAATACAGTTGACTCTGCATTCTAATAATATATATCTTTATAATATGGGTAGGTGTATTGTTAGAATATTATTAATATTACTATAAAAAAACATTTATATAGATTAGTTTTTTTATCTAAATAAAGACACAAAGGGTTTTCATACCTTGAATGTATTGCCGTCATAACAGAATGATTATTTCGGCCAAGGACTGGTGATTTACTTTAGCTACACTGCCACTGACTGCCATTGTCTGTGTCTTCTCTCATCTCTTGTTCCCCTTATGTCTAGTTGTTCTTCTTGCTTTCCTTCTCTCTGTGTCTTCTATTTCCTCTGTGAGTAACTTGGAGATTGAAGTCCCATCATGCCTGGATTTTGCTTATGGGTGGCTTTATCTTTTAACACAGTTTTGTCTCCTTGCTTTTTTTTGGGATACTTGTTTTAGGGATACCTCAGAAAGCAAGTTCTCAGAGCGGTTATAAATGCAAATAACTATTACATTCATTTTAGATTTGTTTAGTGCTGTATTCATATTTAATTTTGAATTTCCTGAAATCAGTGAAAAATATTTATAATCAAACCTTTTGCTACTTACCCTAACTCTGAGCACCTTTCAGAGGTGTTTAACACAAGATACACTTTCGCGTGTGCACGTGTGTGTGTGTGTGTTCATTTTTTTATATAGACAAACACTTGAGATTTACCAATATTTTTTTACAATGACACCTAATTTTTAAATGTATGATAACTAGATATACAAGCTAAACCTTTATTTTATTTTTACCTAGAAATTTCTAGATTAACATAATTAAACATACATCATTCAAAAACATTACGAAGACTCCAACTACTAATTTGAATTATTAATCAATGTTTCCTCTAGATTTTTTTCCACCTGTGGTGGCAGGCCTATTTTAATGGGTGAGGGGGGTGATTGGTAGACCATGCTCCCTTCCCCTGGTAACCTCACCACCCAACAATCACGCATTTTTTTTTGTGGACCATTTTAATATTTTAAAATAAAAATTACTAACAGCATACATTGTAAGAATTAAAATAATCATGATCAGAAAACAAAGTTACAAAAGTTGCCTTTCCATGCCATCGATACAAGTTTTGATTTGATCTGTAAACAATTTTCTCAGAGCATTATTCTCTTAAAATGCTTAATAATAATGATATTAAGATAGATAAAAAGTTATGGTTTCATCTGCTGCAGTGTTACAGTGAAAGGGTCTATTTAACTGTTCACTGCGTTTACACTACTGGTGTTAAAATTAATGTGATCTCTTCAGGTCTTCCTGTTACTGATTTATATGTGGCATGTCATTGGTGGGAGAGAGTGTATGCAGTGTATGTGGAAACAAAACGGGTAAAATGATTAGTGTTTGGTGCCAGATAAAGATATATGAGAATATATAGCACAGAAAGACGATCAACATAAATGTTCCTGATCCTGATGCATTTTAGATGCCTGCGAGTGATTGTTTCATCTGCTATAAATTACCCGACTGTGAATGATGTGAGTGGGCGACACTGTGATGTCACTAAGAAGCTGCAGCCACAGAAGGGATGATTTTTGGTTTGGTGGCCCGCCATGACAGAAAGAATATAGCAAAAATGCTGCTAATTGAACAATATGCTATTTTCCATATTCTAGTACATTTTGCTGAAGTAATAAGAAAAACATGACGCAAAGCCACATCTGTATGTGACTTACATAGCATCACATTTATAGTCTCTATGGGTTGGACAGTTATATTTCCACTAGTCTGGAATAAGATTATCTGATTTGTATGATGGTCTTACTTATTCTTATAGTTATTATAATAACCATAGTTCATAAAAAATGAAGCAAAATAGTTACAATTTTTTTAGTTTTTGTTTAGAGCCAGGTAACCTTATGGCCTGTTACACTACACTTTTTGTTCAGTTCACTTCCATTTATACACATGTAAATGCTGACAGGAAGACAGGAAACGCAAGCTCATGCGATGAAGTTTTGCATTTCAAAGTTCAAATTTGATGATCTGCGAATTCCCAACACATGACGTTACCAATACAAGATTGATACATCATGCTTTGACCTTTTCAGATGGATAACAGCAGTTTCTCACAATCACAACAATAACAAAAGCAATAACATGCAAGCATGTTGAAATCCACAACATGGATAAAATACCCAACACTTGTGTGTGATATATCCACTGCTGTACATATTTGCAGGTGTCTCCCTAAAATTTCTGCATACTGAAATTTTAGTGTGACTACGGCTTTATACTGAATGCATTGTCAAGTCCAGTCAAGAACAATACCTAAGGGTCAGTCTCTAATAAGCACGTGTATGTTTGTATAATTTATGTATTCAGCTTGGCACAGAATGAATGAGATTAAAGAGCTGCACACTTAGTTCATGCATGATTTTTTTGTTCATGCATGACCATGAACCTTCCTCATGATCACTGTGTGAAAGTGTCAAACCAGTCACATTTTACCTTCACTGTCTGTTCAACAGTTGCCTTTTCCCAGTAAAGAAAAAAAGCAAAGAAAAACAATCTGTAAATATAATTTGGATCAATTTTTATCCGGTGTTGTCATATTGACAAACAAGCAGATGCATGTTTCATAATGTATAAAGCTGTGATGTGAGTTTTAAAGTGTGGCCGGTTTACACTTGTTATTTATGTTCTTTTAATTTTTATGCATTGTGTCACAACCTTAGTTTCTGTTTACAGATGTCTGAGTTTTACTACCCGTTTTGTTTGTTTTTTACTAGTAATGCATTTTTAATTTGTCTTCAGAATCGAGACTTGAAGGTTGGCTCTCAATACCTAAAAGGGCCAATATAAAACGATATGGCTGGAAAAAGCAGGTAAGAGTTAAATAGATTTATATAGAAACTGTACAGTGTTACAAACGTTTTGAAAACGTAAATTTTTCCTGCCTTTAGTATGTTGTGGTGAGCAGCAAGAAAATTCTGTTTTACAACGATGAGCAAGATAAGGAGCAGTCCAATCCTTCTATGGTACTAGATATTGAGTAAGTATTATACATCTTAACTACCCATTTCAGACCTTTTCATGTAGTTATTTTTTTTATTTATAAAGCATGTAAAGTTAATACGCTTTTTAAAACTTTTTAAAACAGCAAACTATTTCATGTACGTCCTGTCACACAAGGCGATGTGTACCGAGCGGAGACGGATGAAATTCCCAGAATATTCCAGGTCAGCTATTTTCAGTGATGTTGTTTAAAGGGATATGAACCCTTTTATGAACTGCTGTATAAGGGCTGTTTTTTTCAGCTGTTTTTTAAAACTCATTGCTGTATTTCACATATGGAATGATCTATTACAATGCTGTTGCTTCATTGAAATTAATTAAAGGGCTTGGTTTGGAACTGCTACCTCAATAATTATGGGATTTACTCAAAACCTAAAAATGCAGAGGAAAACCATACATATTAAAAAAATGTCATTCCAAAAAAGTACCCATAATTTTAAAATCTAAAATAAGTAATTGTCTTCCATTGTCTTCCATTATATGAATATACATCTATTAATTAAAATGAACAATATGTTTTTGCTCTTCAGATTCTTTATGCCAATGAAGGTGAGTGCAGGAAGGAAACGGACGTGGAGAATGTTTCTCAGGGGGATAAGTCCAACTGCTTGGTCCACAAAGGCCATGAGTTCATTCCCACCCTCTACCATTTTCCTTCTACCTGTGAGGCTTGCTCCAAACCGCTGTGGCATATGTTCAAACCCCCGCCAGCCCTGGAATGCCGCCGTTGCCATGTCAAGTGCCACAAAGACCATCTGGACAAAAAGGAGGATGTTATCGCTCCTTGCAAAGGTGAGACATCAGCAGTGGTTTTTATCTTATATCCCTCTATTAATTTACCGGCCCTCATGCCATTCCAGATGTTTATGACTTTCTGAGTTATGTTAATGTTATGTTATGTCCTAGCTCTTCTCAGGATTATAATGGCATTGGTCAGGGTTCAGCATCTATTTATTATTAAAGTAATCCAAATGACTCCAGTGGATTATTATGTTTTCTGAAGTAAAATGATACATTTGTCAGAGAAAAAGATTAATGTTTTGAGTGTATTTAGCGATCAATACATTGCGTTTGAATGTGAACATGAATGAGTACACCCAACATTGCGCCACATCTGCAACTTTGAATTTCATTGATTCTTCCATGTCTCCAGACTAGTCGTCATATACGTTTTAATGCTGAAGAAAGGAAGTCATAAACATTTGAGATGGCATGAGGATGAGTAAATTTAAGTGGATGAGTTTTCCTTTAACTTTAGTGGAAAAGATACCAAATATGTTACTCATTGAAGAAACAACTTTCAGCATTTTACAGTATGTAAATTATTTGGTTTTGTATTAATATTTTTTGTCTCTTTTAGGTCATTTTTAAGTACTTTTAGGAACACTGCATTGAAGTCACACACACCACCCAGTAATTTGTGATCCAAATAATTTCTTAGTTAACATGACTTAGTAGTTGGAGTTATAGCATCAGCTCTGACAGCAGACGTTTAAAACAAACTAATCTTCCATGGTCGCAAGGTATGGACTAGAGGTCGTCCGATTTTTCTGATACTGACAAACAAATTGGGCAATACCTGCTTATAGCCAGTTAATTAACTAATAGTTTTTAAAATTGGTACTGAATCAAAACATAGTAGCTATAAATTACAAATAAATTACCCCTCTAGAGGCTGCTCTCTGCTTACTGTATAATGACAACTGACCCTTCCTAGCACAATGAGAAAAGTATCTGTGTGGATTATTGCCCATAACCAACAGTTCCAGAAAGTGGTTATCGGTGCCAATTTATTGATAAAACCTTTGTATCAGTCGCCCTGTAGTTTGGACACATAACAATACATCTTTTCCTGTAATATTACATAGATGTCACAGTTAATCTCAATTCCTGCTCAGACAGATGATTCTACATTACATT
>JAZGTK010006187.1:0-21192 GCA_036877625.1 Ambastaia sidthimunki
TATTGTTTTATTTTTTATTATTATAATTTTTTTATCTTGTATTTAATCACAAAAATGCTTGTTTAGGGGTTGATTTCAGTTTCTCAGAAATGGTTTACTGCATCTGTAATGGGCTGTATGGACAGTGGATTGGTGGCACCTGAACATAACAGTCTAACCAACGCAGGTTAAAACACCTACAAGGTCACTTCTCCAGCTTCCCAATTTGAGATACATGTTTTGATGACTTACTGTATATACGACCCTGTTGACCCTCCAAGACAGAAGGTGAAAGTGTCAGGTTAAAGAACCTTTACCCCCATCTGAGACCTGATAAAGTATAAAACACCCGCTATGAACATAGCTAGAAAGTGACTTCTCACTGTCTACACGAAGGCCACATGTCGAGTAGACTCAATCAATATTATTTTATGTCCCACACACTCTCAAAAATCAGGCAATAATGATTCCCTAGACATCCTGCTGTTCAATCACTCGTAAGGCCCTCTCGAGAGCATCCATTCAAGTGTTCGTGGAATTGCTGCCCAGTTTTTTTTCTAATGCCATGCTTGGGATGTTGTTTTATTGGCCGGTTCGAAAGTGCTTCACTTCTATTCATAAAAGGACAAGCCAAGATTCTGTCATTGTGAAAAAGCAGAGAGCTAAAAATGAACTTAAGTGCGGGACCGCTAGCAGTCCTTTAAAAAAGTCCACGGGTCCACAAATCCGTCTGTTCGTAATGGAGAGGAAGGAATGTTTTATCCGGCTGTTTGATGCCAATGGTGTGCCACAGGTACCGGCTGGCTTCTCAAGCTTTTTAATATCTAAATATTATAAACCCAAAGTAATTGTTCCTTTCAATAAAAATGCTTTATAGAAAAATGCACATAAACAGCTAATATGGTACATAACCTTTCCATAAAAGTCCATCTAAAACATGTCAAGCATGTTCAAACACAAGATCACCTGAATACAACTTTATTTACGGTTGTTTTATTTCATGGAGCAACAAAATAGTCAATATTATCTTTAATACTGGATGAATTATGTAGATAACTCTGTATCAGGCACATAAGCATACTGTTATGGGAGCTGTCAGGTCCGAGGGTTCTGAACTGAGACAGATTCTCTAATATGTCCAAAACTTTATTTTATTAAAGTAGCTAAAAAGATGGTCTAATTCAAACTGAGCAATACTTCAAAGATGGACATCATGTCACAACAGTGTTACTTAATACAGTACAGATCTGCTTTACATTTATTCATTTGGCAGATGCTTTTATCCAAAGCAACTTACAGTGAATTCAAGGTATACATATTTATCAGCACTTGTATTCCCTGGGATCGAACCCACAACCTTTGCGCTGCTAATGCAATGCTCTACCAGTAGAGCTACAGGAACCCCTCAATGCTTTCATCTTCAGGAACACTTACGTGAGGAGCGGATGTGGTCAGGATGTTAATTAAACGTTTTTAAAATCGTTGTCGAACGCAAACAAGCACTGCGGTTGCAGGCGGCTGTTGAAATTGTACGTCCACCCTGAAGAAAGTTTTGTGTATAACAGTCTCAAGTACTGAATGATGTGTGGTCAGTTTCTGGACACATGTCATGATTGTTGAAATACTGTCAGGAAAAATGTTTCTCAGGTCGGAATACAGTAATGTTCCTTGTCTTGCAATGATTCATCTATTAAATTTTACTGAGATACAGCAGAATTTTACCCCAAACAGTGCGGTTTGGTTTTCAACAAAGGGTTCTGTGCTGAGGTGTCTGTTATTGTGATGCTGTGAGGATGTACTTACTCACTGAGTAGTGACATGAGTACTGGTCAATGCAAAATAACTAATGATGTATTTATGAGTGTTTGTTTGTAGACATTTGAAGAGCCTGTAAACAAAACCCTTCTGCATTTTATTCAAATAGCGAGAAAATGAAGCCCACTTTGGCAGAGAGGTACACATACTGCACAAGTGTAAATTGAATTTTATTAACATCCTCTGTGTGACATAAAGCTCTGTTTCTTTCTGTGGCTGTTAAAGTACTGGAGTGCTATGAATGTACATGATGCTGTTGCTTGTAAATCGCACGGTAATAGACCAAACGCAACCCAAGCGTTGAATTACCCATAAGACCCCAGTGTCAGATTATTAGCTGTGTATCTAGTCAACATGACAGCTGCTGTAACATTGAATTTTAAAGTAATAGAGTATAACACATGTAATGTTGAAAGCAGAGGTTAAAATAAGAGGTTAACTTATCTCTGTTGCAATGCTAATGTATTTTAACACCTGCCTGTAGAGCAAAAACTACAAATATTATAAATTTAACACAATTGCAAGTCTTTTAGAGGCAATTGAAAAACCCATCTGTGAAATTACAATCAGCTAAGTATCCTGGATTCAGAGCTGCCATGCAAAAGGCCATAAATAACCTCCATAATGTTATCTGCCATAATGTGCTTTTTTGTTCTTTTCATTGTCTGATCTAAAATTCTACATTTAACAGCTGTTTTACAGATGCCTCTTTTGTCCTTCACTAGCTTGCAATTAGTTCAGAGGGATGATTTTAATTCCCTGTGTGTTCGTCTCTAATGTCCGGCCCCTCTCTGCCCCCTTCATATTTTCAGGTGCTGGAGATGAATTGAAGTTTGAACTGATTGACCTCAACATCATTTCATTTGGATCATTGCTAACTTCTCCTTTAACAAACACTTCTTTCTTTCTTTCTTTCTTTCTTTCTTTCTTCCCCTCTCTCTCTCTCTCTCTGTCTATCTTTCTCTCTCTATTTTCTGGACGCTGACAGAAAGACAGTATTAAGGTTGATCGTCAAAGGGCCTGTCTCATTGTGTTAACAAATGCAAAATCAATTGAGTGTATCAAACAACAAGAGCTTGTTGTCCCTTATGACACAGTCACACACACACAGATTGTGTGACTTTCTCTGTATTGTGTTGCTATCGCACTGGGGCAGGTGTGCCGGTGTGATGCCGGATGGAAAAAACGTTAACACCTCTGATCAGCATGTAATTTACAAAGAGTAAAGTCTAATATAACTGATGAAATGTAAGATTTTTGATGCTGAACTGGTGTTTCAGTATATATCAGTTTGAGTAGTAAACTAAGTAATTCCCAACCAGGGAAACTTTGCTTTGTTTTGCTTTGTTAAAACTAAGATTACCTTGGATTAATCCAATTGCAAATGTTACTATAAAAAATAGCAGATAAACTTGTGGTGAAACATATTTTGTCCCATGTCTCAAGATACGTGGTGGTCTCTCCCAATGAGTTGTCTGTATCTATGATTTTCAATGATAAGAGGCCATGCACGTAGCATATGATTCATAAGTAGATAAATGTTTCCTTTAACCCAAAAGATCAAAAGATGTGTTCCCAAGAAACAAAAATCTCCATATGGTATCCTTCAAACCTTATCAAACCTTTGCAGGGATGAGTTTCCCTATCTAACCCTGTCAAGCTCTCTCTCTCTCTCTCTCTGCCTCTGCTTACATATGTAGTTATTAAACCACAATGTTTTCATATCATTCCTCATCCCTTTGAATGACGCATGGCTCTGAACCCACACGGTTCCTCCTGATGGGCTTCTCCCAGCACGTTCTTTTACAGTCAAACTGTGGGAAAGGAGCTCAGTCATGGAGGATGATGCACAGTAGCGTCACTGTTCGCCAGCCTCCCCGTCCTCCACCACCTCCACTCCCCTTATCTTTGAGCAAAGAGCAGATCAATGCCGATGCCTTTGAAACCGCAATCATGTAAGCATCATTCAGTACAGCATACAATTCTCCTGCCCGTTCACTTGCACCAGATACTTTAGAAAACGGTAGACTACCGTATAAAAACCAATGAATCAGCCTTCTCCTCTTTTCACCCCAATATATGAATATTAATGTTAAAGCACGCTTATTAAAATTGAAGGACTCCTCTTTCTTAGTTGATCTGGTTTGATGGTTGCTGAACGTAGAAGATTCACCATAAGTCTGGATTTTGGAACATGATTCCTGTTTATAGCTCAACAAGTGTTTTTGTGCTTAATCCTTTTGATTTTAATTAACTTAGCAAAAAAATCCTTAATGGTTTCTTTTTATCTCCGGCATTGTGAAGCAAATCCTTTTAGCGGCAGAGAAGCGTGTATAATTTTAAGGAAATGGGCTGTAATGTTTGGTGTCATCTTGCTTTTGTTCTACATCAGCTGCAGCTAAAAAAGCAAATAATAAAGTTAGTAGGGGTATATGGTGGCCTGTTGGTGCAATACAGAAGTTTGCAAACATATAAAAAAATCATCCAGACAAATTGCTGTCATATTTCAATGGTCAAATTGAAATATGACCATTTATGAAAAAATATGTGGAATCAACAACATTTTTTTCATGATCTCAAGAGAAAATCAATAACACTCTTTAAATGGCTATATTTATGTTGTATTCCAAATAAATGTTTCCATTAAAAAACAGATTGAAAGAACTGGTGTAGCTTGGGAAAACAGGTCTGTATCATTGTTAGTGAAGCTCTACTGTTGGTTACCATTAAAGCCTGTGTAAAGCATGGAAAGCACGTAAAGCCCAGAACCCAGTGTAAAGTAGTTAAATTACAGTAACAATACTTTTCAAAAGTTTCTAGCCACTTTCAAGTTGGTGGGACAAATAAAATGTAGTGCATCCAGTTTAGTGCATGCATTTATGCTAACAGAAATAATTACTTTTTATTAACAGAAATAATTACTATTTATTAACTAAAACTAGGGCATAGTAATAAACAGCAGAGTTTAAACACAATATGCATTTCGCTTCAGATAAAGGACAAGACAAATGTGTGTGCGAAATTTGAGGTACACTGTAAGTGATGCCTCATCTGAATGTAAAAACAGCAATGCCACATCACAGTATATTACTTATTAAAATGGCCTGCTAATTGAAAAATGTACTTGGCCTCAGTTACTTCCTTCCCAGCACTGGTAATATAAAACTATTAAGTGCAATATGCTTTCTGCACGATGAGCAAACAACATGCGCAAAGTGCGCATTCTTTGTGTAATCCAGTTTATTGCTGCGCTGTGTAACTGCTTATAATATCCTGATCTATTCATCATGTCTGTTGATGTGTGGCCTGATTTTCACTACAAGCGCAGAAAGTTGCAAACGGTGCATCAGAAAAACTACAGAGTGTGTTAACAGCTAAATGGGTTCGTAGCGCAAGCGGCCGCGCACCCACTCGCGAGAGCGGACGCATGGGCTGATGTGATGAAGCGATTATAATTGATTAAACATTGCCTTGTTGTTTTCTTCTTTAGCGCATACTAATGGAATTCATTAACTGAAAGAGAAGCCGTTAATAGAGTCGGGATGCATTATAACACACGGAGACACAGATATCATGTGTCTCTCCACATGTGTGTGCACGTATGTGGGTGTACCGTTTTATGAAAAAAGCAACAAATAAACGTCAGCACTACAGAGTTAAAATTTTACTAGCAACCCACCGCAAGCTTAAAAGAAAATTGGGAAAAAAATTGCAGGCTATTTTTCGACAAGACTTACGTTTGCTTAGCATCCCTGTACTCTGGGAGAATATTGCTTGGCGCTCCCGTTTTAGGCTGAAGTGAGGCTGAAGAAGCACTAAATGGATTCTTTGTGATAACCTCAGACTCTCTCCGTTCCAAAATAAACCCAAATGTCAATCTGAGCTTGCCTACGATGACAGCCGGCAGCCTAAGCCTATTTCCTTCCGAGTGAGGAATCGCTTCCTAATGCTTTCAATTTCTTTTAGTCTCGGAAACAGACAGCACTGTACAGAACACTGAAATGACCTTGAGGAGGCCAAACACTCAATTTGTCATAAAGGACGATGCTGATATCATACTGACAGTGATAATTTCTCCCCCAGATCAACAAAAGTTGGCTATCTCTTTATTGTAATGATGTCAGGATGCGGCGACCAGAAGGGGCTTCGCAATGGGATCAAAAACACAATATTAATCTTAAGATATGATACCATGTTAATTGTGCTGGTTTCACCCTCCACTGACACATCAATATAGTTGAAAGCATCATCGTGTGTAAGTGATTTCCCTGTGGACGGCAATGCTGATCCTAATGGAAGATTTTATTACGTGTTTTAAAGGGCTCCGCACACAGAATTCATCACGGCCTCATGCAATGATTTCGCGGATCAAATAGTGCCATTCAGTCATAATTGACAAGTCCTTTCGTGTCATTAACTATGTTTTGCCGCAAATAAATATGAATCCATGTGTGCCTGCACATTCTATTACTCTGGGCTGGTCACATGAAATGAGTTACGTCTTTTTATTTTAAAAGAAATGTTAAATAAAATATGGAAATTAAGGCCACCACGTGGATTAGAAGTATGAAGAAAAGCAAAAGTATAAAAAAACTTGTGAAATCTATATCCATCTACTGTCATATCAATCAGATATCATTATTATTTATAACACATTATGTAAAATAAGGTTCTAGAACACATACAATTCATACCTCCAGATAGAAACTGAAAGGTACAATATGAATATGTATAAACAAAACGTATTATATACAACTATATATTTTCAACTATCATAAATCCTTTAAGAATCATAGAATATTGGATTCATTAATTAATTGTACTGTATTTGTAATTGAGATTAATTAAATATGTTTCACATCACATTAAACACAGTTAATGCATCTTCCTAATGTAACATAATCATTCCATTGTGTTCGTGTGATTTCTAAAGACTGATCGTAACCATTGTGACACGCACACAAAGCAAATGAGTGAAACACACATCATCTTGACATCATGCACCCTTTATATAACAATTACCCATGAATTGCTACCTACAAATCAAATAAGATCTTCACGGTTTGCCTCAGCAGTGTTATGACGACACACCCCGCACACTTCCACAAGTCTTAATGCTATTCTCATCACCACATATTCATTTTTTACAGTAAATTACTCTAATGTCAGATACTTTGATTTTCCACTCTGTCATCACTTTTTTTTTCTCAGGCTACTTTGATAGGTATAAAATATTCAGAAGCCAGGCCCCTGCAAAAGACATCATTGATCGTGTCTTACAAGATGATGTATGACTAGGGTTTATGGTTTATTCATTAGCAAACAGAGGTCTGCTCCGAGACCCCCTTTACCTGGATGTCTTACCCAAACAGCATGGCCGCCCTCGCATGCAAAGTCTTGATCTGTTTTGTGCCCCGTGCTATCGCTACGTGTTAAAAAGGGCCATCTTCACAGACAGCTTTATATTATTCTCTCATTGGATGGTTCACTAGCTTCATTAAACTTTTACTCATGCAATGGTGTTTGGAATTAGCTTGCTTTTAGCCAGAGTGATGCGATCCATTTGTGCTGAGGGCCCATGCGCAGAAGGTCAATAGAACATATTGAGTGCTGTACCAAATATGATGAAAGAACCCAACGGGGGAGTCTTGTGTATTAGAGAGCCAGAGATCTGATGCAGGCAAAAGAGACAGGCATTAAGTAGAGAGAATTAGCCAGAGCAAACAATGCTCTTCCTGGAATAGAGACGGCCTAATCAAATCAATTTTACATAGAAATTCGGCCTACGCAAAGAAAAGTTAATAAAAAAAACCCTGCAAATATGCCAAGCACCGCAGTGGCTGAAAAAGAAGGGGGATCTGATTTGTATTCATAGGTATTTGCGCGCAGAATGTGCACGTACGTTATTGTACGTTTGGATGGGCAACAACATCAGCACATTGACTGGGTCTAAAAGTAAATGCGTATGTATAGGTTTAAAGAGGTATAAATCCATGAACCCTCTGAAGACTGGTTGGAGCTAAAATTGATGGCATCTTTGCGAGGGGCCTGTCACAGCTGGCTGAGTTCAGTCTCGTTTACTGGTAATTTTATATCGTAAATTTACTAATAAATGTTGAATGAATAGTTTACGTAGACATCAAAATCCTGTCATTATTTGAACATGTGTTTTCTGTTAACCGGTATTCTGTTCTGTTTTTGTGGAACACAAAGAACACACACACAGACACACACACACAAAACTAGACATCACATAGACATAGAATTGTATGGTACAACAAAACAGAAAAATACAAACCAATTTCATACTAAACATACATTGACCTCCATAAGTATTTGAACAGTAAAAGAAAAATGTTGTTTTCTGTGGAGTAAACAAATCCTTTATGAGTAAAAGATGAATAGGAGACAAAAGTAGGGAATGTGACATTCTGTTATTTGCCTGTTTCAATACATAAATGTTTTACTAGTTTCTTCCAACTATCTAATGCAAGCCTAAGTATTGAGACAATTGGCTTACAATTGTGTTTCTGATTAGCTGTGTCCTTTTGCATTCATTGTCTACACATTAAAACATTAAAGCAATGGACATTATCTGTCCATTGCTTCTGCAGTCTGAGTCTTGCATTAGTTGGGAACACACACATGGCAAGATAAAGACGACGGCACTGACTCTGACAGAAAATTGTAAAAAATGTCCATCTTTAAATTTGCCACATATTCATCTTTTAATCATAAAAGATTTCTTGACTCCAAAACAAACACAGGAAATTTTCCTTTACTGTCCCAATACTTATGAAGCATTGTATAAGTTCCTCACAGTAGCAAACACATACTCAACATACTCAACAAAAGCAAGAACGTGTTTTCAACCCATTAAATCCAGTTGGAATTCGGTTCCAAATATGTGGGTTCCATCCACAGCATATGTGTTTCAATAAGTGTTACAGCTTGTGTTGGCCTGTGTTTGTGGTTTCTAGTGCAGCCATATACTGCATAAGCCTATTAGAGCAAGTTCCTCCCACCTCCGATCCAGCTGTACCACACGGAGCATCCGCTGGTGATAATGGCCTTGGAGCAGCTAACAGCTAACTGCTTCTGACATCTGCAGTCAGTATGCTACATTAGAAAGAACTGGTTAGTGTAAATTGCATTTAGAGCTTTCAGATTGAATCCTCTTTTCCGTGCTTGGAAAGAACAGATATCATGTGCATTTCATGCTACATCGGTTAAACAAAAGAAAAAATTGGCTATTGTGTTACGGTTTGCTTCTAACTATGACTTCAGATAAGGAAAGCAGACTATTATATCAGTTCTCTCTTATGTGAAGTAGTGTAAGAGAAACTGAATAAAAGGGTCACTTTTGTGTGTAATCACGGCATCGAGAAATGAGGGAACATCTTTACTTACTGAACTTTCTTCACCAGTCTGCAGCTCATCTTTAATGGCCTGTGGCTGGAAAACAGAATTATTTTAAATGAGGGGCATGCACGGCTGCCATCCCTGAAAGAGATATTTGATCATTTAAAAACAGTCGAGAAAATAATTGGGGATGATAAAGACATGAATCTCCAATGAGTAAAAAAGCAGATTTAAGAGCCAGATCTGATTCTTTAAATGAAAGTCACTTAATAGTACAAACTGTGAACATTGTCTTTTCTTGCCAAATCACTGAAGGACAAACTAGCTGTCAGTTTAGTCACTGCCAAAACCTTTCCACTCTCCAATCTGTTTTTTATTTATTTAAATCACAGCTAGTTATTTATAGACATAACCTTACTTAACACATTCAGACTTCTAGGATCATCCAAAACTATATTTATTACTTTTTGTGATGCAATCAAAACATTAAATCATTCCTGATTTATACAAACTGTCACAATCAAAATTGTTTACATTGTCAACTAGATTTAATTCATCTTATTTCTGGAGTTTCCAGACATATTTTTCAAAGCTACTGAAGCAGTTTAAACTTAAGATGTATCTTTTAATAATATTACTCTTTTAATGATTGTGAATAATATGATTAATTAATCAGCATATCTTAACTATTTTGGTTTACATTTTTAATTGATTGACAGCTTTAGCAATTACTATCAGTTATTTTTTTATAAGTGATACTGTAATGTACTGTAATGCATTAACCTTTTTTTTCCTCTGTGGCCTCAAGTTATTCTTAATATCAATAATTATTAAAATATATCATTTTCTAGTCATTTTCTATATCATTTTCTAGTCATTCTGTAATATATTTTTGTGTTTTTATTTAATTTTATGTTGTATTGTAATTCTCTGATGTATGTGTAAATCTTACATAATGTATTTACACATTAACTTTTTTCTGGCCATTAATGGGCTTTGGAAGCACTTCTGTAATTTTAGAATAACACAGTCCAGGTTAATGCTGCAGTCCTCTGAGGTCAGGATGCCCGGGAAGTTCATTATAGGCTTATGTACTTTTATATATCTAGTTTGATGGCTTCAGATAAATAAGTAATTAGATCACTGACTCATACATTAACCGCGTTCATCTTGTTTGAAGGCAGTAAAGACATGAATAATACACCAGCAGGAGAAAACGTACTTCTGAAAACAGCACTGAATATTATTAGAAAGCCCTGCACTGTACACATTCTGTACAATAAAGTAAATCCCCTTTACTGGTGAACTCAAGTTAGCAGAGGCACAACATGCCATGAAAACAGAGCTTACGCACAAGAGAATGAAGATGGCTTTAACCCTGATGTGAAATCCAATTCCTGCTCTGTTTGTGTGGCGGTTGTGGGTACTAAGTGAGGTGGCCCGGGCGGAACAGAAAGCGAGTCATCTTTATCCTCCCAATCAGCTAGATAAGAACACGAGTCATGTGACTGGCCAGCTGCTGCAGGCTCGAACCTTTTTTATCCACCTCCTGGAAGTTACAGAAGCTAAGCTATGCTTTATTAGTTCGCCAGTATCAAGTAGTGGTAGCTTCCCATTCCACGTGGTTTGAGGAACCATAAAATACGATGTTCGCTTGAGCATGTGTGGAATTTTCCTCTTTGCATTTGCAGATTACAGACCGTCGCGCCGACTCGCACACAGGTCAGCTGCATTAGTCCATAGATTATTAATGCGTCTGCTTCCTTCCAGCTCTAGCAAAATATTGATACTGCAGTACCTTTGCTTCTCTCTGGCTTATAAATTGATGACACTGTACTCTACTAGTTCCTGTTTCAAAGGTCAGAGGGCGCGGGACTACGTGAACCTCCCCCTGACACGCGTTGCCCAACTAATTACTAAAGGCTTGGAAAAAATCCCAACCAGCTGGCCTATGACATCATTAACCATTAATTCTGCAGTTACTCTTGGGGTGCTAATGTAAGCAGTAACGCGTTCTGAGTAATCGTTAGATAATTTACGCAGGTGCACGGCCATTAGAGGCTAATTGTGAAAAGCTTTTCAATAAAAGCTGTGGTCAGACTAAACAAGATGGCGTGTAAACAAATACACTTAAATGTTTCACCTGAGTAAGTGATGGAGCTGATTACAATAATCCCAAGACACTGTAACTATTGGAAATGTGGCTTTGCACATTTGCTCCATGTCCACTGACGGTCCTGTGGGAGAGGTGAAAATCAGGCTGGCCATTTCCTGTGCACTGTCAAAACATTAATGAAATGAGATGAATTAATGTTTCCACAATATAAAGTATATAAAAAGAAAATGGCTTTTATCAATCATTATGCATTTTATCAATATTTTCGCCACTTAACTAATAAGGCTATTTTTTTAGCTCATATTATATAATTACAGTGCTGAGTCAACCTTTTAAATGCAGCACAAAATCTATATTTGCAGCACAACAGTGGATATGTTGAGTCTAATGGGACTGTGAAAGAGGGAAAACATGCTGTAAACTATGTGTAAATATGCAGGAAAACTCATTTTTATGTATTTAATTTATCTAATGTAAATTTTATTCATTTATATAACCTTTATTAAGCAGAGAGTAAATCTGAAACTATGCATTTGTAGTTGGAAAAACCTCCGTTTTTGGAGTGTGTACAGCTAGAGAACACTGGATGTCAAGATAGCAGAGATTGCATTGGGTGAATCTAAAATTAAATGATGGTTATTTTGACCGCTGGCA
The DNA here is from genome assembly GCA_036877625.1 of Ambastaia sidthimunki. NCBI lineage: Eukaryota > Metazoa > Chordata > Actinopteri > Cypriniformes > Botiidae > Ambastaia > Ambastaia sidthimunki. Next base: position 11,927 of record JAZGTK010006187.1, read on the forward strand.
GGATGACCTACAGTATATGAAGGTGCTTATTTTACACAACACTAGATGTTGGACAGATGGATCTATGATTGCTTTTCTCCACAGCTTTTCAATGCTTTTCATCTGTGAGAAGCCATTTGAAGTGTAGACTCGCCATCATTGTTGTTGAGGTCACTCTTTCTCTCCCTGCATCTGGGTGGTGGAAATGAGGTGTGCAGATTTTTGAATCCTCCTCTACTTTTGAAGACAGACACCTAGGCGAGCGGTTGTCATGGAAACGCTTTCACGGTCTGTGATGGTGTGTGTCATGAATCAGCGTAATCAAATATAAAGTGACCACTAAAGACATAAAAGGTGTAGACGCTGCATAAATCCGATTTTGAGATCCGCTTTCGTACAGAGCGTGTCCACCACGGTTTGCTGGATATTAAAACTGCAAACTGATGCCTATGTAAATTATCTTTTTTTGACAGTCCTGACGACCATTAAAAATGTTGTGATATTACTAAACATAAAAAGTGCATCAAAGTGCTGCTGTCACAAAAATCACAAATGTGATTCATTGTACTGCCACTGTTATTTTACTGTGATTTAACAGGGTTATTTCTGAAATAAAGGAATTATTGATTTTTTTCCTCATCCAGGATGATTTTAAAGAACTAATACATCCTTTTTAGTTTTGGATATAGATTATAATGACTTTTAATGTCTCATTGTGTCTTTTTAATTACATTCCCTTAACTTTCAGGAGTGCTGAAAGGTTTTATCAGAAACTTTTTTGGGATTGTCCTTCATGTACTCAGACTTTTTGACTTCCTCTCTTTATGAGGAAAAAGTGAAAAAGTCCTTTTAAAAAAGAGAGAAAATACTTTTCATAAGAACTTATAATTATGTTTCCAATAAATTATGTAAAATAATAGGATATAATTATAAACAATGTAAATGTGTATAATTAGTATTTTTTAATAACAGAGTATTTCTGATACATACCAAGTATTTTAAAGAACAACTGAGGCTTTCAAACACGGTTTATATTTAGTTTTCTTGGAAATGTGATGTGACGGGAGAACATTTCTGCCAGAGCAACAGAATGACAGTATGCGGGTCAGAAGTGAAAGTGACATGTTTTTGTCAGTTATGGTTACCCATAACCAAAATGTGATCTCTGCATTTAACCCATCCCTAGTAAGGAGTGAACACACACTGCAAGTTGTGAACACACACTCCCGGAGCCGTGGGCAGCTATCACTGCTGCCTTGCTCAAGGGCACTTCAGTTGCTACCTGCGCTAGAATCGAACCACCAACCTACTGATTAAAAGCCCAACTTGCTAACCGGTAGGCCACAACTGGCCCTCAAGAAGAAGTTTAACATTATCTGAAAGCAGATTTGCCATATTTACTGTAGAAAACACAGTTTGAAGTGGTAAAAGTGCTCCTAATTGAAGAATCAGCCATTTTTATGGTATGAGTATCAAAGGAGAGGGAGGAAACAGTAATGCTTAGTGTGGCCAATCACAGACAACTGCTCTAACTGCCTGAAGGGACCTTTATATTAGCACCCTGAGAGATTTATACAACGTTTTACGAGGCCATTTCATTGCTTTCTTATTAGACAGGACCAGGTGGAAACATGGTGGAGCCACTGTTTAACGTGGGAGGCAGTGTGCGTGTGTGTGTGTGTGTGTGTGTGTATGTGTGACGAATGGCGTTTTAAGATTGTGCGACAAGAATCACTAATAGATCTACTCTGGTCTGTAATCACCATCCACTGCTAAACGTAATGATGTTTATCCTGGTCTCCGCAGATAAGAGTGTTTTGCATCTCCTCTCTCAATTCCTCCGTCCTAAAAACAATTCCATCAGCAGCACAAAACCCTTTTTATCCCATGATTCAATATTTGCTTGAGCATCCTGATATTTATTTTGACAATAAATATAGCACTGAATCCTCAAAAGAGGGGGATTATTTAGTATTCCTGTCATACAGAAATGAATATATTGTGAGGCTTATCTAGCTCTGTGTTGGTCCATTGTCTCACAAATGTCCCAAGTAGGACAGGCTAGCCAAAGAGCTTAAAACTAAAACAGACCGAGAGAGAGAGACAGAGGGAGAGAGAGGGAGAAAGAGATGATGTGTATTGACAGAAGGTCTATAAGATCCAGTATGCCTCCTCCTCACCAGTATTATTGAGGAGCTATTCAGTTTTTAGTCTTAAAACCCAGAAGAGAATTAACATTTTTAAGCCACAAGTTCCCTCTGGAATTTCAAATGGGTGTTTARAATAATCATTTTCGATTTAAAAAATAAAGTAAGGTCTGCTTTTAACAATTTGAAGTGWCTATKTCATTTTACAACAAAAATTKCACACCCACAGTWTCAAATGTGAACTTCAACCCTATAATGTGTGGTTTTTACATTTTAATGCAATTCAGGGTAACCAGGGTAACATAATAGTAAACAATGTTATTTGAGGTCAATACTGTACCATGAGCTTAGCTTGTAATGTTAGAATCTAGTCATGCACTTGCTTGTGGCCCCAGTGGTCTGAGGATTTGTGGGATCTGGGCTGACTGTGAAACACTTTCACACTTTATAGTTGAGACAAGCATGTGATCTGGAGTGAAACAAGGCACCACACTAATGTCCAATCACTTTCTGACATCACCTTGTCACAGGGGAGGAGGACGCGTTTAATTTGATGAGCTAATTACACAGCATAATTAATCATTGCCTCCTGAATGAGAAATTTTCCCCAGAAATTCCCTCTCTCTCTCTCTCTCTCTCTCTCTCTGTCTGATTGCCTCTCCCTCTTGCTCTACCTGCATCTTTTTCTCTCAGGTGAATAAATAATATGCATAAATTGGTTGCAGACAGACTTTATGCTTACTCTGAACTGCATCATCACAGAAATTGTACAAACTGTTAATCAACATAATTAACTATAGGCATTGTGCATTGATGCCCAGCAGACTGGGTGTACACTAACTAATAGGGCAAAGGTCAAATAGGATTGAGCTTGTTTTGCTATAATGTGCAATGAGCCCTGTCCATTAATGTCCATTAATTGCAGGTTATGACTTACCTGTGCTATAATCATGCATTACTTTAGTCTAAAACTAGAATTAACATCTAAGTCATTGAACGGCAACAAAATGGCAGACAGCACTGTGCAAAATTTGTCTCATGGCTCAAAAACAAGGACAATTTGTCTTAGCCAGGCAACGTTTATCAGCTACCAGCATTTTTGGAAACCTAAAAGACACTCATAGCACAAATGGGCAATGGGTGGAAAAACTGGTACATTTAGATGCAATTTATGTCTGCTTGAGAAAAGAAGAACTTGGCAGTTCCCGTGGGGCAATTTATCTCCACCTCTGACCTACATTTGGGTAAAACTGTAAAGTTGAGGGTCTGAACAAGCAAAGTTGTCCCATTAACAGTTTTGGAAAACAACTAATTTCAAGTGGCTTCTTGTGAGAAAAGGAAAACATTAAGAGCTGCAGAGTGTGTAGTTATGCATTAATGATGAGACTTTTGGTTCATTTTTTCCTGACAACACACTGCCATTCCATTGGTGACTTGAGGATTATTATCCAAACTGATTGGCCACAAATCTTAAGATGACTAGCAATACTTACAATACTCTTTATTGGACTTGCAGGAAACAGGAGAAGTTTCAGCACAATTTTTAGTTAAATCTGTTTACTGGTCCTGTAAATTAAGTAAAAAATAAAACCTAAAAATTAAATAAATTGCGCAATTGCAGTTTTGCTGTTAGCAGAATTTGTGACAAATACATTTTAAAGCCATGACCGGTTATGATTGTATTCTCTAGCAAAAAACATTAAATAAACAAAAGTTTATTAAGCAAAATGTATAAATTGATAAAACTAAAATAATATGTACAATAAAACAGCACTAGAATGGGTAACAAGGTTGCAATTTAGTCTAAATTAAGCAATCACTCAGCTGGAGCCAAATGTTTGTAGTTATTTATATAGTAACAAAAAAAATCAACAATAAACAATAACACAATATCTTTTAATATAGATATTAAAAAATATCTATATATTAGTTGGGTCTTGTGGGATAGACGTTTGACATTTAATGCTTAAAAAATAAACAAAACTAATGGAATCCCAGAATGTTTTCTGTCTTTAAAGCATTTTAGTTTTTATTGTGCTTGAATAAAACTTTTAAAGCTATCAGATGTTGAAAACTTAATTAACTGTGTGCCAATCAAACAACTACATTTAAACAAAAAATACATTAAACTCAAAATGTGTCATATTTTGAGATATCATGAATTTAGCCGGACATGAAGAACCCTTCATGAAAAGATAAATAAATCACTCCTTCCCTCATTCGTTAACATCTCAATGCTTTAAAAGCTCATTTTCAATAACGGATGTCAACATGAAAGAACTTTTTACACACAGCTATCCGCTCTGATGGATCAATAGCAAGTTTGAGAAGAATCAAGATCCACCAGACAATACCTCCATTCACCAGTCATCACTGCCCAGATTGCATCGCTAGTCTTTAGCTGATACAGATCACATTTCCATTACTCAGCACTCAGAGGAATTTCAGGTGTCTCCCAGCTAAGTCCATCTGCTGCAATGAAATAAACAAGTAATTACTGTCTACATGTATGATTGCCTTCGGAATATAAGCCACTTCCTGGAATGATGATGTGTGGATGCATGTAAATAAATCTGGTAATCACGCAGGGTCGATGAGACCGTATCATTAGTAGAACTACAAAGTTGATGCTGAACTTCGCATTGGTAACTGACAATTTAGCTGTTGGCAGTGAGTTGCAGAGTTGGCCTTTTTTCCATTAAATTGTCATTGATTGGCAGATATAAATGGGAGTCTCTTTTATTAGGAGTGACATGGGAAGCTACACTCAATGCAGAGAGTTTAATTCCAGGCAGCAAGCAGGCGAAGCCCCCGAAGAAGCTCTTTTATTCGCACCGAATATTCCTTGAGTTTTACTTTCGTTTTTTAAGTCTGAATTGCTGTAAAAATATGATAATCAGAACAATATTTGATTGTGAAATAAAAGAACACAAAATGACTGTTCAGATTGTGTGCAAAATGTAAGTTACTTAAAATGAATGTGTTTATATAACCATTGGATAAAAGAATAACAAAAGCAAAAGTGCTGTTGTACAAAATATAAGCACAGCTGTGATTCCTTTGTGATAAATCTATATGTGCCTATAGATAACATCTAATTTTAAACAAAAAGGCCTGCAAATAGCAACGTTCACATGCTGTGCTTGTTGCACTTGCCACACCTGAATGCATCTCTTTGTCTTCTTTAGAGAAAGTGTGTCTCAAATCATTTCTTTCTCCAACGGCCCCCATTTTACCATGTAATCTGCTGCACTGCCGATTCAGTTCAGATTTGCAGTTTTATTAACACAGAAGATGCTGAAGTGTTGAATATGCCAAAACAAACTCTCTTTACAGGAGCTGCGCTCACACAGGGTGAATCCATCACCCGGCCAGATGACAGAGAGTTGTTGGACAGTTTATGGGCTGCAATACAATGTTGCAACTTGATGGAGACCCCATAAAAGTACGATAACCTAACCATCACACAAAGCTGTGAAGTTTATGTGACATCAAAAATGATGGGTGAGAAAGAGAGGCCCGGTTGCAGGGCTGTGATCAGTGACAGTATTTTGGAAGGGGATTAGAGGCTTTTCAGATGGGTGCTGGTTATTTGGCATTCTCTTGAGGAATAGGAAATGGTGAACAGGCGGTCGGGTGGCTTCGTTTAGGAGTGTGCATCCCTTTGATGGCTGCCAAGATCAAAGACGGGGGATTTGTAGCAATCTGCAGTAATTTTTGTAGTCACCCCCAGTTCTCTTACCTGCTTTTTAATATTTTTTTCTGAACGGATGAATGGTTTTTGTGATCACAGAACGGGGTGTGGAGGACAGCTCGGTACAAGGCTATAAGGCTGGACTCTAATTCTTGCAGATAGAATAACACAGTGTGGCAGTGCTGTTATCAGCACTCATTTAGCAAAGCCAATAACGTGCTCTGCATCAAGCCGTTCCTGATACCGCCTTTAAACTTTGGAGGTCTGCATGTTGTGGAACTGTGGGTTTGTTCTTTATTGCCCTGAGGTTGCTCTTTCATAACCCAGGAGACTTAATAGAGTTCTCAGTTATGTTTTATTTAAGTATCAGCTGGGTCTGAGATGACTCTTCTAATATTCCTTAGTAGGAATAAAAATGGAAACAAATGTTGACATACAGTAAAAGCTGGTGTTCCTGTATCTCTATTGGATTGCGTTAGCAGTGCAAAAATTGTGGGTTTCATTCCTATGGAAAATGTCTTAAATGTAAACCTTGATGCTTTGTATAAAAGTGTTTGCCAAATGCATAAATGTAAAGAATGTAAATGATAGCATAGATGAGATCATTTAATTTGGTATTGAAATAATCGTATGTAAAATGTTTATTAAGTGTTCATATCAAAATTTCTGGCTTTTGATATTGAGACATTGTTGAGATATTGTTGGCTTTTGATATTGAGACATTGTTGAGATCTCATCTGTGCTCTCATCTGAAGTACTCAAAATCTTATTCCTCATAAGACAATCTGATAAACAGGAGGAAAATGTCTACAGCTGTTCTCCATTTTACCTCATTGCAATCTGGAAGAAACAACTGAGAAATTAAAAAGATAACATTTATTATAATGGAGCTCATAAGAAAAATACAACTGCCTGACATGGAAAAATGATGTTTGAATATTTCCATTACTGATACAGCAATTACAGATTTTAAAATCTAAACAGGTTGTTGATGGCATTGCCATAGCATGTTGAATCCAAGGAGTCATTCAACATTTTGACATGCAGCAAGGGTCTATTTCAGAGTGGGCAATCTGCAGGCCCACACAGAACAACCAGATGTCATTGTATCATCAAGCATGGCCATTAACTATTTATGAGTCATGGGGTGCTTGTACCAAAAACCATCAGCATGTGAGAGAAATGTCAGTCAGAGGTGGGCGGGGACATTATAGGCACATCCAGCAAATCAGACTACAAGCTGCTGTTTTCCTTTTTCTTGATCAAAGTTTGATGAAACTGGAACATTTTCATCTATTCTCCATCTTACTGCAAAAAACACACCAAAAGCAGAGGCTGTGATTTTAAGCAATGAACATTGACCTACACTAACAAAATTCAACAATGACAGCAACTGAACGATCCTCGCAGTTTCATTGGCGTACAAAGAGTGACATAAATTGATACCAAAGCCAAAGTTCCCCTTCGATGGATTTTTCCCTTTTTTTCCGCCAAAGCTTTGATTGTGCTTTTCATGTGCACGAGACCGCCTGCAATTTTCCCTCAGTGTTCAGACAGTAAAGAGAAGATCTCATTTCAACATCATGGAGAAAAGATGAGGCTGTCTGGTCAATGACAAGTTTCTTTCAGTGTGGGGATACAGAGGCAAATGAGAGTTACACAATTACATTGACGTCCACAAGCCACACAGCACGGGTGCCTCCGTAATTGGATCCATTTTGAGGAGGTTTTAAGGGCCGGCTAGACAAAATTCAGGGGAAGAAGAAAGAAATTTGCCTTTTGCTCTGTACGCGTCTATCTTCAAGTTCCTTATTCACTTCCTCCCCGCTTGCTTCAAAACTGACGCTCGCAATTGTTGCTTTAGCAAAGGAAAGAACAGCGGCTGTGTTAAAAGGCTTGTCACATACAATTCACACAAAGCTGAACAGAAATGACAACACATCCCTCAAAACACACTGAGCCCTTAGCCTCCTGCTAACACAGCACACTCTCCCTCTCTCTGTGCTGACACAGGGGCGAGCGAGATTCTGATGTTAAACTGACAGCCTATCAAAGACATCTGCTTACAAAGTCTTGAATTTTATGTTTTTCATTGCTGTTTCCTTAAGATGTTTTATTACTGCAAAGACGCACTCTTGAGAAATTCTGCACACGCTGCATGGCTTTCCAATGGCTTTTTCCATAGTGTTATGCTAACAATACCAAGGTCATGGGTTTGATTCTCAGGGAACACATGTAAGCCTAATTACAGTATAAGTAACTTTGGGTAAAGTGTCTGTCAAATGCATAAATGTAAATATAAAGAGGCAAATGGATAAACTACTTGGTCATTTGTGTGATGATCACAAAGCTTTGGTTCACCTTTGCAAACCATAAAATAGGTTGAAGATTTAGTATGTAATACTGTATTTCTTGCTCTCTCTCATCCGCCTTTCCTGTCAGAGAAAGAGATAAAGGGGGGGAGTTAGAAAAGCAGAAGTGATGGTCCATTGGGATGGTCATTCTCAGAGCTCCTCTATCTATTTTCAGCTCCAATAAGTTCTGTAAAGCAAAGACAGATGTTTAAAGCTTGAGAGAGATGCCTCAGTGTGAAGCTGGCAGAAATTAGATACTGGACTAAATTTCATCCTGTTTTCACTTTTCTTAGCAGATTAGAAGCAGGAAGATGAAACCTTGACAGGACTGTGAACAGAGCATCTATGGAAAAGTGAAAAAGCTACTTGGTGACTAAGTTACTTGGTGAAATGAGTAAGAACAGGCATTTTATTATCTTTGCATGAGTCTAACACTGAATTCATGAAATCAGAGATTATAATACCACACTGTACATGCAGGTCGTACACTCCAATAATACATTTCTAAAGGAACAATCAGGAGGAGGTTGATTAATTACTGAGAAAATGTTTCATCCTGTCAATCACAATACTAGAATATATGAGCAGCCATATTGCATCCTTCCCCCAAACGTGATGTGTGCTAGAATTACACTTCACGCGCTAACACATATGAATGCTAATGAGATCCCGTTGCTAGGGCCACATGCTGGTAGGAATCAGAAAATAGCAATCTGGTATGGCTCTAAATGTATATAATAATGTGTGTGTGGAAGTGTGTGGGAAAGTGAGACTCGGGAGGCAAATAAAATGTTGCTAAATGTGTCAGAGTGTGCTGGTGTGTTTCAGCGTGTGAAAGAGAGAAAAAAGTGAGTGAAAGTGTGTGTATGACAGACATCGTGAATCAGCATCACAATTAGTGAATGTCTACGAGTGTGTGTGTGAGTGGGCCTGTGTGTTGACGCCAGCTGACAGCGCTGCCAGTCGCAGTGAAGGGGCTGTTTGCGTGTGCTGGTGGTCAGGTTGATTAATGGGGGGGCCGTGAAGCAGGACTGTGCTGTGATTAATTGGGCTCAAGACCTCATCTGCAATGTTTGATGAGAATGAAGAGAG
>JAZGTK010006188.1:0-21189 GCA_036877625.1 Ambastaia sidthimunki
TTTTTTTTTTAATTGTTTGATTTAATAGTTTGTCTGAGCTGAGTTTGTTTCCCTTTCATCTGTATGACGGCTGGAATGTTTTCACTGCAATGTAGAAGTATTTTGATCTAATAAATGCACATGCAGACTGGCGTCGTCTTGTACAGATGCAGATGATCCTGATTAAATACAATTCCCATTCAGTCCACGTTCCGTTCATGTCAGGATGACATTTTTACAGAGAGATGAAGATTTACTCAGGCTGTTTAAAGCTCTGCTCTGATGCTTGAAAACTTGGACTTCAGTTAGAATTGTTTATTAAGGCTCACCATGATTGCTTGATCAAACAGGTTTCCTGGACACTCCCCCATCTGTCATTGGTCAGACAAACACGTAGTTCCACCCCAAACTCAGCCCATTGGTTGAACCAGTGTTGCAATCTTGGGCTGATTGTGATGCTCAAACAAACAGAGATTTTTTTTAAGACACCATAAAGCATTAGCATTCAGACCTTTTGGGGGAATTAACTTATGAATTGCTTGTTTTTGTCTTTGCATATTAAGCACCAGTGGAAGAAAATAAGATTATACACAGCTGTAAAACGGCTCCCTTTTATTTTTTGTCTCTTTAAACTTCTTTTATTGCTTTGTTGTTTATTTTTCAGCCACTATCATTTGCTGTGAACTTGAGAACTACAGCATGTGTGTTCCTGTGTGAAACACACAAAACTATTATCTGAAAATGTAACACTGGAAGATCTTGATGAAGTTATTTTTTTTCCCAGCACAATGTCTTAGTTTTTTCTCTTATTCTCGATACCCATTTATTTTTTAATAAAAATTAGGACCGTGCCGATCACACACATCTTAAATGATAATTTCTCCTTTGATTTCTAATGTTCTCTGTCTCTGTATTTTGCAGTGATCTGAGTGAAAATCAAATCCAGGGGATTCCCAGAAAAGCCTTCAGAGGAGCTACTGAGATCAAAAACCTGTGAGTCTTCTGTATGTACGTGTGAAATAAAGAGAGGAATAGGCACAATGGTTTAATGATTGGGAGATTTAATGAGATGCCCACGCAAACTGACCATTTTGATGCGCTCACACACACACACAAACACACACACACACACACACACAGACTGACACATGAGGGAGTGGGCAGTCCAGGTAGATGTTAGTAAGAGCACAGCACACCAACTGAAGAGGCTGGAAACGGAGGAACAATGATGGGGACAAAGAGAGAGTGAGTGAGAGAGATTACCATGGCATGGAAGATGAGTGGAAAAAAAGAGAAAGTAGGATGTGTGTGGTTTATCAGAGGTTCAGCAGTATTTGGAAGAGTGTATTATTCTATTAGTCGCATGACCATTGAACAGCAACCAAAAGAATTGGCAACATGAAGACATCATCTTAAAAAGCAAACATTATTTCTGTCTCCCTTTCTCTCTCAGGCAGTTGGACTATAATCAGATTTCCTGCATTGAAGACGGAGCGTTCCGAGCTCTGCGGGATTTAGAAGTACTGTAAGTACATTGTGTGTGTGTGTGTGCACTTGTATGATTGTGTTCTTTTGAATTAAATCCACTGCAGAGAACTTTTTCAGATATTAACCTCTTGTTTGATGGGGGTAAGAGCTGGGTTACACTGGTTTTGGGATTATTCCAAAAAAGTGTTCTTAGACAGAAATTGATATAAGCACATGTAACACATGCTCATATGATAACCTGATATGAATTTCTCTGTTTGTAGACAAACTTTGTGTTCACCTGTTAAGAAGATCATGCCTTCAGTATGTGCTGATTGATGGTGTAAAATACATATATTCTTTATATTAAGTGGGATTAATGCAGTTATCCTGTTAGAGATTAATGGAATCAAAACCGATAAATGAGATTGATGAGATTGTGTCCAATTATTTTATTAGAATCATTTTGATTTGTCACAGATGGACAGAAGGGGGTTTAGGAAACTCTGTATCAAATAGCAGATGTGCATCAACAAAGTGGTTCACACACACACCCAGACACACAAATATACTGCAAGAAAAATGCCACAGCAATCTCATATGGTGTTTAAATATTGTAATTTTAAAAAGTTTAAAATTTATTTACTTACGTTGTTCCAAATGGGAATGATTTTTGTTCTGGTGTAGAGCACATAAGGAGTTGTTTAGTAGAATGTCCAAGTTGCTCTTTTCCATTAATTGAAAGTGGATAAGAACTAGACACTATTCATTTGTTCATAGTGATACGCAGCTTGGGCATTCTGCTAAATAACTGATTTTCTGATCATCGCAAGAAAGAAAGATTTTAATCAAATGAAGTATTTTTATTCTTTATGTTCTCAAGGTAAATTGATGCTTATGAACATTTCTCTGTGTTTCACAGCACACTGAACAACAACAACATTTCTCGCCTGTCAGTGGCCAGTTTTAACCACATGCCCAAGCTCAGGACATTGTGAGTACCCCACCACACACACACACACACACACACACACACACACACAGAAATTACATTAAACCAGTCCGATCATTGGCATCTCATTCAGCACTTATCACGCTGGCCCCTTAATAAGAGTCATTATGGGATAATAACTTATAATAACCACATTAATATGTATGTTACATTAGCATACATTTTGTAGATTAAAGTCCTTTGTGTGTGATCATGACTTTATCCCATTTATGTGACAAACTAAAGCAGCTAATTGCTATATCGATATTCTAACCCTTGTTAAATAAATGTCAGCAATAGACAACAACAGAGGCAATGAAGGGCAACATGGGAGGGACAGAATGCCGGGAAGAGATATAACATGAGCAGAGCGATTTGCATGTGATTTGCATGTTATTTGCATGTGACACAGTCGCACAATTACAACCGCACAATCATTATTCAGAACAACAGGACATTTGCAAGTTAAATTCAATTTTATTTATATAGCACGTTTTACAATATTGCGTTGCTTTAAAGCAGCTTTACATATAACGAAAAATAAAACACAACAAACAGAAAATGTATTATTACAGAATATATGGTATTATTGCAAATTTTATTGCTCATTACGGGATATAAATTAATGCAACTAATTAGGGATACAAGGTGTGTAGTTAGTTTAGTAATAAAGATTTAGAAACTATGAGAGGATAATGCATTCAGACTGCCTGCTAACACAGCATGTACTTTTGAGACTATGGGAAATTTTGTCAATTAATGTCAGGTATCAAATTAAGCAGGGACTTCTATTCCAGCTTACATAGAGGTGGCACATAGAAAGAAAATGGGTCTTTAGATATTTGCAATGCCATTAAGCACCTGAACATTACACAATAAAAGAAAATGGCAGATAAAGGATTAACGAAATAGCAGTCTTTAGAACTGTAATTAGATCATTATGCTAGAAGCAACATTAACATTTTACAAAACACTAAGCTAAGCTAAATGTCATGGCAAGTGTGATATTGCTTTCAAACAACAACTCTGAATCAAATCAGAAGTTAACCTGAAGTGACTTGCGTTGCAAGATAAAAATTAGCCAGTTCGTTTTGCTTATTTTTCCTTCTCCAAAAAGATGTCAAAGCATTGTGAAGCTTTGTTTATCTGGCTAACTAACGCTGAGAATGCAGACAACGTGGTCTTTAAAGAGGATGTTTTGAAAAGATACAACGTTGAGTTTTTGTGGTATTAATCTTGTTAAGAAAGAAAGAGAAGAAGAAAGAATCTTGTTAAGAAAGAAAAGCTCTTAAAGATGCTGACAACACAAAAAAATGCTATTTAACAGAGAAATCATTCTGTTTGTGTCTTTGCTGGTTTACTGCATTGTCGGCAAGTGTAGGACATTTATTCATGAACATGAAATTCTGTGATGCAAAATCAATAAGCACACATTCACTCATAAACACGCAGGTTTTATCAATATCTTGACGTAGACTGCCAGTGGTCATGTAGATGATTATTTCTCCTTCTCTCTCTCTCTCTCTCTCTCTCTCTAGTCGCCTGCACTCTAATAGTCTGCTATGTGATTGTCATGTTGCTTGGCTCTCTGATTGGCTGAGACAGAGGCCCCGCCTTGGCCTCTACACACAGTGTATGGCCCCACCTTCTCTGAGGGGCCACAACATTGCTGAGGTTCAAAAGAAAGAGTTTATCTGTACAGGTGAGTTCATTTTTGGGGTTTGTTTATAGGAGATAAAGGCATATGTGAGAGAATGAGAATAAATATATTCGCTATTTTGTTGTCAAAGCTTTTATATTCTGTCCATTTTTGGGTTGTTTCTTTCTTTACTCATGCTTTCAAGACTTCAATGAAGGCAAGTTATTTGTGCAGAAATAACATCGGGAAAAAGTTTCTTTAAATTGCATTTAGTTTAACTTTTTTTTGTTTGAGATGGTTTTTAATTTTAAACTCATTTTAATCTCCTACTCTCTCGTCATTTATGTCTGTGTGTGTGTGTGTGTGTTGCAGGACCCCAGTCTCACTCATCCTGTAGTGTATTGCAGTGTCCTGAGCTGTGCACCTGCAGTAATAACATAGTGGACTGCCGGGGGAAAGGGCTGACTGAGATACCCACCAGCTTGCCAGAGACCATCACTGAGATGTGAGTAAGAAGACAGACAAAGTGATTTTTAAGTGATTTACATTGTTATACATGTCATTATGCACATTTGTGTCCTCCTAAACCACATATTCAAAGCCCCTGGCTGTGTAGGAGAAAAAACAAAGTGGATTGGACCAATCACCACAGCATCATAACACTCTCTTAGCCAATCAGCATTAGGGGGCATGACCGCCAGGTGTTAGTCGTTGCCTGTTGCATAGTGTATTTGTGACTTTGAGGGTGGAGCAATAAAAAGCATTGCTTGGATGCCAATTTAAAATAACAGCGTTTTTCAGAAATCATTTTATGCACCTTTAAGACTTTTGTCTACTTATCATCTGTTAGATTCAGTGTAATGGTGGGCTCGTTTACTAAAGTTGGCACTGATTTTTGCCTCCGTTTCAACAGATGCAGCTTTCACATTCACATATACACACACAGACACAGTGTGGGTTGTATCTGTATCAAATATTTTAACTATGGAGGTCATGCAGAAGTCATGCACATTAATTCAGTGTGGAAATGGATTTATTTTATCAATGGCATCTCATCTGAGGGCCAGCGCTCTGCCAACGGAGCCTGGATTGAGACGCCATGTCTTTTAACTGTTATGTCTCTGTGCCAGGGTCATTGTCTATCTTTTTCTTCCCTCTTTTCTGCATCTGTCATTCCGTCATTTTTCTTCCTCAGATGGCTGCGTGCAGGGCTTTGGCAGATGAGTCAGATTATCTCATTTGGCTCCGGTTGAATGAAATGTGTGTGTATGTGTGTGTTCTTCCACCTATGTGAGGGCCTGATTTTCATGCTATGTCAACTTTGGAGAGCTTATCTAAATTATGACATATTTACTGTCGGAGAGAAGAAGAGATATATGGAGAGATGACAGTGAGTTGAGAGACATAATAAGCATTGATATTTGTAGATTACTGTGGTGCAGAATGGATAATAATTAGGCTTATTAATTCAATATTGCTGCCTTTTTCCAAATTAAAAACTACAACAGATGTTGATTTACATTTTTAATACCCGGTTTAATATGCCAAGACAACTACATGATTGTAGCTGATTGGTCGATTCCCCTAACATAACGACTTTGTCTCCTTTGGCATGTCCAAGATGGATCTGTTTGTCCGACCAATGGCAGGTGGAAGGAGTGTTATGGAAACGGTCATTAAAAACAGTCATTATTTTTGCAATTCTGTTTGGTATTGTTAGTGTCACAAAAATTACATACTTCAGCTTTAAGGGTTTAGTGAATGTGTCTTGTGTATGTGTGTTTATATGTTTTATGACAATTGTAAGTTTGTTAGTTTGTTGGTAATTACACTTTTCCCAGAACAGAGATTTGTAGCAGACTGAACAAAGGCTACTAAAAAGACATTGGCACTGCCTCAAAACAGGATTACAGCAAACAATCATAGTCATTATACCATGATCAAAATCATTGTCCCAGATCTTATGATGTCTTAACATTTTGTCACATAAATTTTTCCTCTGTTGTTGTCACACATTCTTGGACTTTCAGAAACAGATATTAAACACAGTTACACATGTTGTCCAAAATCAATCTCACATAGTGAATTTCTATCACATAATTCTCATACTTAATTCTCATCAGTGTCTAGAATGTGACAATTACTCTCACCTCTTTGCAATCTGAGTTACCTTTATAACCTCATTTGGTTAATTTGGTTTGTTCTCTCTGTGTTCACAGTCGACTGGAGCAGAACTCCATCAAGATAATCCCAGCCGGAGCGTTTTCACCTTACAAACGCCTGCGGAGAATGTGAGTGTTTCCTGTGAGCGCACATACATATTACACACAAACGCGCTCAGATCTCACCTCACTCTAATTTTCTGCTTTTTTCAGAGATTTGAGTAATAACCAAATAACTGAATTGGCGTCAGATTCCTTTCAAGGTCTCCGATCTCTGAATTCTCTGTGAGTATATGTATATTTGTGCGTATACATCTATCTTTTGCAATATGTGTGTGCGTGAGAAGAGGATGTAGGAGTTATATTAAGCTTCCATCATTCTTTCAATTATTAATGATCTGACTCATTCAAGCTTTTAGAGAACAGAGCAGAGTCTGAGTCAGCCCAGTCTCCATTCAAACATATAAGACTGACGTTATTTCAAGAACACCTTTAAGGAATGTTTAGATATGGCTACCTGCTTAAAATAATGAAACATGCTAATTAAGCTCTTACTTGAATGCAAAAAGCTATTTGTTATGGCCTGATTTTTTTATTATGCATGTATGTGGCTGGTGGTGGTCTGGGGGGTGTCCACGTCCTGCACTCCTGGTCTCTGTATTTTCTTTGGTTTACTTTACTGACCGGGTTCCAATGAGCCAGAACCTGGTGGGCGGAACAGTTCTCTCTCTTTGTCATTCCCCCCGGACCTGCCTCTTAGGAACACCAGCCAGCCATTTAAAATCTCTCCTCCTGAAAAAATACACCCTCATCCAACAAGTGTAGTACAGCCAAACGCACACACAAGTCCTGATATGACATCACAGCATTGAAATATCTCATATACAGCCCTGGGATGTATTTAAACATGGTAAAAAAGCTGTTTTTTATAAAAAGCAGAGAGTCCTACATCGTAATTGAAAGCATTATCAAATCAGCCAAAAAAAATCATAAACAAACACACAAGGGGTCTGTGATGTGTAGGACTTTGTTTTTATATTTTGTGGAAATCTCCTGGGCTTACTGGAGAGTTCTGCCTGTGCAGATTTCATGTGGGCCTGCTCGTATGTAGCATATTAACATATAGCCAAAGCCACAATGTAATTATTCATACTAATTTAAAGATGCCAAGAAATGTTTTAGCCCTGCATGGCCCTTTCAGATGAGTCATTTCCCACTATTCCTCGCCCATTTTTACAACAAGATTAGCTTTCATAGGGTAATGGACCATTAGACTCATATAATGAACGTGAGCTGTAATTCATATGTTATGTGTTTATCATACTGTAGGAAGATTATGGTTCTCATTTTTTTCGTGATTTTGCCTTGTGAATCCGGTTCCACATGGTTTCATTTGGGTTTAAATATGATTTGTCACTGATTGCCTTCAAATGATTTCAGGTGGTTCATCTTATGCTCTGGTTTGAGGATCCATTTCAGATTAATGGTTGTGTGTGTGTAGGTGGGTAATGAACATCTTTAATCTTTGCTATTATTAAATATTCCCTTGTGTCGCTTCCTTTCAGGGTTTTATATGGGAATAAAATCACTGAACTTCCCAAAGGCCTTTTTGATGGACTCTTCTCATTGCAGCTACTGTGAGTAATGTTCATTTTATGAATTTAGGCTTGAAGGGGTTGTGGAGGAACTGTGTGTGTGTGTGTGTGTGTCTCACTTATTCTTCTGCTGACAGACAGCACAGGTGGACACAAACTTACACACATACCACACACTGCTGCTGTGTGTGTGTTTGTGTGGGTACGAGGACTGTGTTTTAGGAAATGCATGTTAATCCAAGTATTTATGGGGGTTTAACTAGACTGTAAGCATTTGGTGCTACTACATAACAGCACACACATGCTCTTAGACACATGTCAGAGTAAATAGAGACATTTCCATACATTCACAGAAACACAAACTATAAATTATTAAGAGATAAATAACAACCAACAAATGTCAAAGACACATTTGTTTATTATACAACTATGAATGTTTGTCCCCAGTAACTTACAACACACAGATTAACAGATTTATTTCGCTGTATAAGTAAAGACATCTCATAGACATCCATTTTTCATTTTCATACCATGTTAATGATATTTCATATCCCCTCACCAAACCTCAGCACTTAGACTCTCAAAAAACTAGTGACTCGTAAAAAACTAAACTGGCCCTAGTAAATTTAAAAGAAAAACATTTTTCACACTTTTTTCACTAGTAAAGATCACCTAATCCAATTTAAATTGGTTCTTGACATGTTTTACTGCTTCAGTGACATTTTCAACAAATTTGCCTTTTGTAAGTAATAGACAAACCAGTTCACACACTGTTTTGTCACGTATAGGAAATGTGGTGCATAAAAGTCTTGTTTATATAAAAGCTGCTTCATAAACAAACTATTATATTTATCCAGAAATAAGTTTTCCTTTAGGGCACTGTTAATGAGACCACAGGAATGATTTGTTTTAAAGGCTCATTTACACTTTCAGATGTTAATCTGTTTGAATATTTGCACAATGCGTGTCCAGATTTTACAGTTTACAAAGGAGATTGGTATGAAATGTCACATCTGAATGTTTGTCCCCACAGGCTGCTTAACGCAAACAAGATCAATTGTTTGCGTGTAGATTCTTTTCAAGACCTGCAGAATTTAAATCTTCTGTCACTTTATGACAACAAACTCCAGACCATTGCAAAGGGAACGTTCTCTTCTCTCCGAGCCATCCAGACACTGTGAGTTTCTCTAAGTAACAGGTAGCATTAATAGGAAAAAAGGTTGGCACTACAGTGCCAGCACTACTCAACATGCAGATGTCATTTTGTTTTGTTAAACTGGTATAGATTATGCCATACCGTGTATACCACAGTATATTTGTAGTGTAATTTAAAAAATCTTTAAAAAGCTATAGACCACACTGCAAACTGTTTCAGAAGTCGCTTTGGATAAAAGTGTCTGCCAGATGAATAAATGTAAAAGTTTCTTAAACAGACCTACATTTCATTCTGTTTGTCAGACATCTGGCCCAGAACCCCTTTATGTGTGATTGCCATTTGAAGTGGCTTGCTGACTATCTGCAAGACAACCCGATTGAGACCAGTGGCGCTCGATGCACCAGTCCCCGTCGCCTTGCCAACAAACGSATCGGACAGATCAAGAGCAAAAAGTTYCGCTGTTCAGGTACATATGCACGTACAGACAGGAATTACAGATTCTGTATATACATAACAAACGTGTTGTTTGCGTGTTAAATGTGCAATTATTGGTTATTTGCTAAACTTGCTCACTCAGAGACACACTGTCATTTGACCCGCTCTGCGGACTTCAAGAATGTCAGTGGAAATGTGTGTGTGGTAGAGAGTGAAAAGGTCTTAGTCAGCTTTTACTTAGGCAGAGCTCTGAGGATCTCAGCATGAGTTATCTCCCCCTATCTAAGCAATTTTACAAATCTGAATGCTAATGTATGTGTGTGTGCAATATTAGTTTACTGTCTGTCAGTTGAGTATCGATCATTTTGGGGTTATAAATGAGCAGGATTCTCTGATCAATTTTCATATTCATTTATTGATCTACACACGCATACATACACAGCTATACACACACTGTTCTCCTCTCAGTTTTGTGTATCTCTCTTTGTGTAGCTAAAGAACAGTACTTTATACCAGGTATGTCCAACTACTGAAGATTTTGCCTATGCGTGTACTTCACAATACGTTTTTGGACAAACACACACACGTTATGCAAATGCAAAAACGGAATGCTGGACAAACAACTTGCTTGAAGTACACGAGTGTGTGTGTTGAGATTTTCACTGTGTTTGCAGAGCAATGCCGGCGTGAGCTTTTCGAAAAGCATGTGACATGAGATTGAGAGAATAACTCCTGACAGGTTACACACTGAATAGGTGTTTGGTGATCAGACACACAGTATTAATGAAGCTCCAGTCAGATGTTAGTCTGTTGTTAGTGCAGTGTTTTGCTGTGTGCATGATCACAGATTGGTGGCATGGGTCTGACACACGGGCGTTCCAGTGTCCACCGATTCCCGCATGTGTGCAAGTGTGACAAACTCTGTCTCTCTCTTCCTTTCTCGCACACACACTCAGGGATTCATCATATCAATAAGTGTAAGTAACTGACATCACAGTAAACCAAGACCCCCCCACCCAAATCAGTGAGAAGTGACCCAGCAAGCCCCTCCCCCTCAATCCCAGCCAATCGCATATCAGGAACCTAAATTTATGTGAAATGTGCTTGTAGGTTTATTAAGCACATTGTGTGAATTGAATGTGTGTGTGTGTGTTCTAGAGTATAACTGCAGGTTTATGTGTTTATATACTGTTTAACAGCTGCAATATTCCTGCCACACTCTTTCTTTCATCTACTTCTCATCTCTCCACTCTTTCTCTATCACTCTATCTGTTTTGACATTCCTAGTAGTTTATTCCACCTAAATGAGGTAGTGTCTTACCCTTTATCTCTTAACCTTTTGTGTTTTGTTCTCTCTCTTTCTGTGTCTTGTGGGGGAAATTCAGCAGGGTTTTCCTTTGTGCTTGATCTAACCATGTGGTTGCAGACTCGGACTAATACATGGTTCTGTCAAGCACCATGGAAGGTCTTGCAGCATCTACAGCATGGCAAGCAACAAGAGACAACCTGTGTGTGTGTGTTATCTTTTTGTGTTTGATTATGTTGATGTGCAGTTAAGAATGTGTGTGTGCTGTCTTTGGGTGTGTGTGTATGTGCGCAACACTCCAAAGTCATGGCTAGAATGCATGGCTTTGTGTGTTGTTATTGTAATAATGAGGATGCTGATAGCCTGTTGCCATGGTGATAACTGAGTTTCCTCTGGTCTAGCAATTAACCTTTAATGTTTCATGCCCAGTGATCCTTTACCTTTAACTGTATCTTTTCGCTTAGACCTCATTAAGTCTCTCTCTCTCCCTCTCTCTCTCTCTCTTTGTCATGCTCCATCTTGTCTATTTATGTGTCATTGTGTTGTTTGTAATGGTCTGTGTGTGTGTTTGTATGTGTGTGTGGTTTTGGGTATAGGTGTGGAAGACTATCGGTCTAAACTAGGTGGGGACTGCTTTGCCGACCTGGCGTGCCCAGAGAAATGTCGCTGTGAAGGAACCACAGTGGATTGTTCTGGACAAAAACTCACCAAAATCCCAGATCACATACCTCAGTATACAGCAGAACTGTGAGTGTGCCACATTTAAACATACACAGCAACACACATGTAATGAGACCGATTAATTGATCAAATAATTGACATTATGCTTGTTGTGTTTTTTTCCACACAGTCGCTTGAACAATAATGAATTTACAGTGCTGGAGGCTACAGGAATCTTTAAAAAGCTTCCACAGCTACGCAAAATGTAATTCTCTTTCTCACCTCTTATTTGTTCTGTTTTTGTCGTCATTCATTTTACTGGAAACTTTTAAAGTGGTTGTTATCAGAGTTTCATTAATATCATGGCATTTTGTTGTGTTCCACAGTAACCTTAGCAACAATAAGATCACTGACATTGAGGAGGGAACATTTGAGGGAGCCAGTGGTGTCAATGAACTCATACTGACCAGCAACCGTTTAGAGAGTGTCCACTACAGCATGCTGAAAGGCCTCAGCGGTCTGCGCACTCTGTGAGTAATACATGCTGAATATTCAATTACTAAAAATGTCACATGATTTTTTGTTGTGACGATGACAACAGACCCTCATGGCACTACACATCTGGTCGAAATATAGCACTGATTCTCAGGTTGGGGGACATGAGGATGTGTATGTTCTAATTTTTGTGTCATTTGCAGGTTCTGGCTAGTTGAACTGATTGTGTGTGTGTGTGTGTGTGTGTTATATGTAGGATGCTGAGGAGCAATAAGATAAGTTGTGTTAATAACAGCAGTTTTACTGGCCTGAGTTCTGTGAGGCTGCTTTCCCTCTATGATAACCTGATCACCTCCATGTCCCCGGGAGCCTTTGACACACTGCACTCCCTCTCCACACTGTGAGTACTTATCTCGTCTCTTCTCCTACCTTCTTTTTCTCTGGTTTATCTGTGTAAATGTTCTAAAATAAAGTGTTGGTTTACAAAAAACTTAAATAATTTTCCTTATGGAATCCCGCAGGAACTTGCTGGCCAATCCGTTTAACTGTAACTGTCACCTGGCTTGGCTGGGAGAATGGCTCCGAAAGAAGCGTATCGTCACGGGCAACCCGCGCTGTCAAAGCCCCTACTTTCTTAAAGAGATCCCCATTCAAGATGTAGCCATACAAGACTTTGCCTGCGAGGACGGTATGGCTATGAGTGCATGAGGGGGTGTTTTGTATGTGCCGTGTTGGTGTGTAAGAAGTCTTTATGGTGGTAGAGATCTTGTCTGTAGTTGCTAATAGCTCTGTGATAATATCTGTTACGCTAACTTAAGCACAGCCCAGCGTTATCGTTCCTGTACACAAACTTACAATAACAATCGCCCTGCCTTCAGAATGAGAAATCTATTTGAAATCTCAGTATTAACTTCTTGTAAATGAGAACATTGACGTTATCATTAATTTGGTGGGTGTTTTCAGGTAATGATGAAAACAGCTGTTCGCCGCAAGCACGTTGCCCAGCCGATTGCTCGTGTTTGGATACGGTGGTTCGATGCAGTAATAAAGGACTAAAGGTTTTACCCAAGGGCATTCCTAAAGACGTTACAGAACTGTGAGTGCAAACAAACATGCTTGCTAACCGTGGTCACAAACCTCTTAGTAATTCCATAATACATGGCCATTTTCTTATCTGACTCAGGCACACCTTTTTATAAACCCAGCAGCCTCCAACAACACATACTTCATGTCTGAAACAATACACAGCTTTAAGCCTTTGAAGTTTCTCCCATTACACTGTTGCTAATGTGCTATTTCCTCTGCGTTTGAGTAATAACTTGTTTGTCTTTTTCTGATAGCTATCTCGATGGCAACCAGTTCACGCAAGTCCCTCTGGAACTATCCAATTATAAACACCTCACTCTCATGTAGGTACAACCCTCCCTGGAGTCAACCAATCACTGATGCATTTCAGTCACCAGGGCCCCGCCCCTTTAAAACCGGCCAATCATTAAAGCCAAGCACTCTTTAAAAGGGACAAAGCAGCTCAGTACATATGGTGTTTGATAGTTTTTCTCATCCAGCGAATGCCAGAAAATCCATGTGTTTGTAGCTATATTTTGAGTTATTTGTTGGCTTTTGCATTTGTTTTCCGTGAAGCAAATATTCCATCACCATCAAACAGAGCCAATGAATCAGACACTAATGAACTGCAATCACTATGGTCACGAATATGCGTTTATTCATTACATATGGCTATGCAGCGATTGCTTATTTAGCCTAGTCTGAAGTTTTATTCACAAAAGGAATGATCAAAGAGAATAAAATGATCCTATGTACATCATAAGAATTTAAGTGTTGAATTAGATTATTTTTTTACTACGAACACAAATAATTCAGGCTTTTTAAGTCGATTTAAGTCAAGTGGTACATCAAGGGCAAGGCTGATGAATGCTTTTGTATGTTGTATTATGACTTTAGGCCTAACACATAACTATTAGAGATGCNGGCTATGCAGCGATTGCTTATTTAGCCTAGTCTGAAGTTTTATTCACAAAAGGAATGATCAAAGAGAATAAAATAATCCTATGTACATCCTAAGAATTTAAGTGTTGAATTAGATTATTTTATTACTACGAACACAAATAATTCAGGCTTTTTAAGTCGATTTAAGTCAAGCGGTACATCAAGGGCAAGGCTGATGAATGCTTTTGTATGTTGTATTATGACTTTAGGCCTAACACATAACTATTAGAGATGCTTTGTGTATGCTGTTTGTAGTTTTAAAAGTCACATGTGCATTGGTAGGTTCAGCTGTCCTTTAACTTGGAAAAGGTTATGCTTGTTGCAATGTGTTTTATGCTATGTATTAATGTCATTTCTTATCATTTAAGTCAGTTTGATTTAAACATTTCAATCTGGAGTTAATTTAATCTTTAAAAATGTTTTCTAATTCTAGTAAAATTGCACTAATCCCTAGTCATTTTACTGTTATACAGTAAAACAACGCATCTAAATTATACAAATAACTAATAATTTATATTTTCTGTTGAATCTTAATTTGCTTTTTAATGCTGCTCAGTGTTGTTATTGCCACGTTGGCTTAATGTTGGCTTTAAGTGTGATTTTTTTTTTGTGGCTTATAACACTCTGCCTTTGTTTTGTGTGTGTGTATGTGTGTGTGTTTTCTTGCAGTGATTTGAGTAATAACCAGATCAGCACATTGTCCAACCACAGCTTCAGTAACATGTCCGAGCTGCTCACCCTGTGAGTGTCAACATGGTCTAAGGCTTTGATTTGTGTGTCTGTCTGTGTGTGTTTTTGTGCAGACACCGGTGTGGGTGTGTGTGGGTGTGTGTTGCTGTGCATGAAGTGGGATGTACAGTATGAACGCTATGAATTGTATTGTATATGAAAATGATATGATGTATATGCACTTACAGTGTGTGGATAGTATGTGTATGTGTAAAGCATAGATGTACCTATTTTGTCTTGGGAAGGCACCAATAACAAGTTTCAATGGCTTCATGGTTCCTTAAATTATTGTAAGTTTTGTGTAGTATGATGCTAGAGTTAAAATCTTAGTTCAAATCCTAGTATTATTTAATCATTTTTAAAGTCGGTGATCAGATGTAAGTATTGAAAAGAGCTGCTTTGACATTTTGATAATAATTCAGAAGTCATACGAGTTCGAGCGATGAGGGTGGGTAGATTATGACAGTCTTCTAAGTATGCAATGCAATGCAATTTCCCCACTGCGGGACAAATAAAGGAATATCTCTTATCTACAGAAGGTGAACTCAAATTGGCAAACGTGGACATGTGTGACTTCTGACACAGCGATTTAGACAAACACTATAGTTAAACAACAGCAATTGTGCAAACCTAACAATCGTTTAAAAAAATTGTTGACAGCCTCATTTAAAACCCAGCTGACTCAAACGGGACACGAGTTAAAACAGGCCTGATGCTTGTGTGTAAATGCACATTTTTATGATTCTCCTAATATTGTTTTGTTTCATACCAGAATTTTAAGCTACAACAGACTGAGGTGTATTCCCGTAAAGGCTTTTGATGGTCTCAAATCTCTGCGCCTGTTGTGAGTACCTCACTGTGTGTGTGTGTGTGTTTGCTATTAGACATTGATTTATGTGTTTTGGAGGCTCTTGGATTGCTTCATTTCTTTCTCTTCTCTCTGCAGGTCTCTCCATGGTAATGATATAGCCGTGATCCCAGATGGAGCTTTCAAAGATCTGTCTTCTCTCTCTCACCTGTAAGTACCTCAGAATGAAGTCACACACACACACTGTCTCACACACACACACACACACACACACACACACACATTTATGAGTAAACCAAATAGGTTTTGACAGCTGGATGTACTTTGGTTCTTTCTTTTAGTCTCTTTTTCTCTCTCTCTCACACACACACACACACACACACACACATAACACATACACACACACACACACACACACACACACACTAAAAACACTTTCATTGCCTGAACTAAAGGTTTCTTCAGCCACAGATTGGTTTAGTTCTTGGTCTCCCACGATGACCCTTTTTCATAATTCCCATGGATCAATTTCACAAGGGTAATTAAGACTGACAGCTGGGTTGAAACTCTTTTAAGGAAAACTGTACGAAAACGCAAAAGTGGGGTTTGGGGTTTTCAATATGTGTGTAATATTCTGTTGTGTGTTTTGGTTCAACTTACATTACGCAGACCTTGCAATTTCCTCACAAACTGAACAGCTCAATAAAGAACTAAATAATGATTTAGGGGTTAGGTTTAGGGATAGGGGATATAAACTATTAGAAAGTGTTAGCCGAATATAAAAACAATAATGTGTGTGTGTTTCCTGTAGGGCTCTGGGAGCAAACCCCCTGTACTGTGATTGTAACATGCAGTGGCTGTCTGACTGGGTAAAGAGCGGCTACAAGGAACCTGGAATCGCACGCTGTGCTGGTCCTGGAGAGATGACTGACAAACTACTGCTGACCACACCCTCCAAGAAATTCACCTGCACAGGTACACCCACCTGTGTTCATTATCTCATCACAGAGAGGGACAGCTTTAGCATCTAACAGTAGTTTATATGCTCAGATGTTAATATTGAAAGTAATGGGATTTGATTGGTACATTTGTAGAGGTGCCGGGGCCTTGTGGTATTCCTGTGCCAGGTAAGTAAGCCAATCAGAGCCCAGTGTGAGTTTCAAACCCAGCCCCCTGTATCTGCCACTGGCCTCTGACCTTCTGTTGGGTTTAAAGTGACCTTTGACCTTACCTGCTCAATCCTGTGTGTGTGTGTTTCAGTGTTTTTGAGGTTGTGTTTGTGTGTTTTTTATTATTTTGTCTGTGTATGTAACAACCTCTGTAACTTTGTCTCTTTTTTTGACACAGGTCCAGTGGATGTGAGCATCTTGGCAAAATGTAATCCTTGTTTATCCAACCCCTGCAAGAACGATGGAACTTGCAGTAACCACCCTGTCGATTTTTACAGATGTACATGTCCATATGGTTTTAAGGTACATATGCATTAGCACGTCTCATTAGTGGTGCTTGCTGGGGCAACATCACTATTACTATAAGGCTCACTGGGTATTCGATAATAATAATAACTATTATTAATAGGCTCATAGATAATTTAAACTAACCTTGAGTCTTAAACTCCAGTGAATAACTCACATTCTTTGTGATGTTACTTTTTAAGCAATCAGAGTCACAATTGTTAGTAATAAAACGTACACAAAAAACATAGTCATACATTTAAGGAGAGACTCAGCCAATATATACAGACCAGAATATCAAAGAGACTTGGGAACAAGCCCTTTTAACTTAAGCCACTTAGCAGTCACCTATCAACCACCCAAAACATTCTTGCAACATTACCTAGCAATGACATTGCAACAACCCGGAACACCCTGGTGTTTCTGAGCAAAAGCATAGCATTGCTCAGAAAATGCAAAATCTTAGGCCTCTGTTTTAACCTTGAGAATTACAGAAGAAAGCTGAAATATCTTCATACAGTATGTATCTATACATTAATTTCTATACATTTGTATGTAACGTGTGTATTCATATAGGGTCAGGACTGTGAGGAACCGATTCATGCATGCATCAGTAACCCCTGCCAGAACGGAGGCACATGCCACCTTAAAGATGGAGATGAGAACACTCATTGGTAAGATCTTCAAAGGTCTTCAACATCAAAACTTTGCACCCCAACTCAAGCCCATATGTGTGCGAGACAGACGTAAAGAGAGACAGAGAGATAGCACTTCGCTTTAATGCCTTTATTAGTCTTCTTTATTGCATTCAGCTCCTGTTGAAAGCGGTCGAGTGACTTTAATTTGGTACATTAAGTAAATGCTTAGATTAGTGTGTGTGCGTGTGTCCCTTCTGCTCTGGTAATGAACATACTTTATGGACAGAGTGTGTGTCTAATCTGTCTTAATCAGACTGAAGTGTCTGAAACTGATCTGAGCTCACTCATGCACTTAATCAGCCAATCAGTCTCTCTGCGGATATCAGCGGACAGAAATGCGTGTGTGTGGCGAGCTCGGGTTCAGCTGCATGGTCATCTACACTGATCAATGCTAATGTCTCCTTTGTGTTGGTGAATGAGAAGAGTTTAATTTGAGAACTTCTGCTCTACATGACTATTAGATACTGTATTGTAATAAACACACGCACGCTGCATAAAATACTTTCATTTATCCTAGTTTAATACGCAGACAAACCCTAAGTAAGCCAATCGAAGGTTGACTTCCTGAAGAGTTTCAAAACATATTAAAATATTTAAACGTTTTCAAAACACTGTTCTGTCTTTTTTTGAGCCGTCCAACTATTTCTAGTTCAACCAACGGCCAGGAATTTGGCAGGAATACCTGTTTATCCAAACAATGGAGGGGGTGGGAATGTTTGAGAAACCTGTTTGTATCATCAGTGGTGGTTACTAAAGCAAACATAACTATTACTACAGTAAATTCAAATTCTGACAAGTTTACTGGCTTGCAGTTAGGTCTCAGGATTTGAACAAACCTCTAAATCTAAGTTTTAAGGTTGGCACATAACTCATCCTGTAACTGTTATGAACTTGAATAATAACTTGAATAATGGCGCTTGTGGGAATACGGTATGCTATTAGTTTTCTGAATAATCAGACTTATGACTTACGCCTGATGAAAGATAAAGTGATTGAAATAAATCCCATAGGCTAACTTTAACAGAGTTTTCAAACTCTATACTTGTAGTTCCCCAGCCATTTCTTGACACCAGACTATAGTAGCGACATGTATTAGGGGTCTTTTGACTTGGAGCTGAGTACAGAGGTACCTTGTGAGACCCCTAGTTACATTATAGTGGATAACTAAGATATAGGACATCCAAATATGTGATTTGCAATTTCTTACAGGTGAGTCCCATCTCTGGGCCCGGTAAATAAACTAAACCAAAGGTCTAGTGTCCATCTTTAGCCCCATCTAATAGTTTGTACAAGTTTATGTGTGTGTTAACTTCTGTTTATACAGTAGTGCTGAATGCCACATTGATACAGTTTATCGTGAAGGATACTGCTCATACTGTTTGTCTGCCTTGATTTAAAGTATGTATTACAAAGCTTGCATTGTGGTTATATGTATGTGTGTGTTTTTAGGTGTGTGTGTCCAGATGGATTTGAAGGTGATGAATGTGAAATAAATATTGATGACTGTGAAGATAATGACTGCGAGAATAACTCTACATGTGTGGATGGCATCAACAACTACACTTGCCTCTGCTCACCTGAATACACAGGTAAATCACCGACACACACTCTTAATTCTCTGTGCTCTCTGTGCTGCATGTGTTTAACTGTCTGATGCTAACATGCTAACATGCTGCTTGAGCTGACATTGAGCTAACATGTCACACACATCCTCTGTATTCCTGTTTTTCTGTCTCTCATCACTTGATTCTTTCTTCTACTAGCTGCTAATAATAATGAGGTGGAGAAAGGTTAGTTCATGCTATCTATCACTTCATCCCCTCATTGTTTGTCACGTATCCTCACTGTTTTGTGCTATCCTAATAAAAAAACAGCTCAAACTAGCTTAAGCTGCCGTCTGATTGGCTGGTTTACCCTATTGATAATCTGGTCTCCCAGACTGACCAGCTAAAAAGTCAAAAAGCCAAAAACCTAAAACCAACTTACAGATTCCCCTAGGAGACAAGCTAAGATCGATAGTCCTACTTGAGATTTAAGCTGTTTTTTCCCTCCAGAAGGGTAGTGTGTCCTCTGTTGTCTAAAATGCTTGCTGCTTGCTGATGTCTTAATGCACACACACACACGCACACACACACACCATACAAACATGGTGTTTTTTGTGCTGCGACACAACAAAAGCACATTTAATTGCTGTTCATGTTTTGCTATACATGTTTTTCTATCTTTAAGACTCAAGTGCATGAACAAACACACACCTAAACATTTAATGGAGAGCAGTTATGGATGCCAAATAAAGCTACTCTTGTAATCACTTCCAGTTTTCCTAAAGTATTAGTAGTAACCAATACAGACTCTGTTTGGTACCTGTGTGCTATTTATTTGATTGACAGTTGCTTGCTAATGAACGCCATCCACTCCTGAAATGTTATCACGACAACCCTAGGATGCATATATATTTAATGTATTTTTTTCCCAATTAAACATTAATCTATTATTTTTACCTCCACCCACTCTTTAAGTGTGTTTATAATTGTGTGTATGTGTTTGTAGGGGAGCTTTGTGAAGATAAGCTGGATTTTTGTGCTCCAGAGCTGAACATGTGTCAGCATGACTCCAAATGTATCCTGACCGCTAAGGGCTTCATGTAAGTCGGCTCACCATGACCTGCGTCACTTACACGACATGTCCAATCATCAGTCCATTCATCACACAACCGACTCAAAGGTGACATTTACTTATGCTGGCTGCTTTACATGTCAATAAGACTGTGGTCAGCTTTAGCTAAAATAAACTAAAAAGTGAACCAGACCTTATGCCAATTGTCAAAAGTTTGGCACAGTCACGACACTGTTCATAGCAGACACTTGAGTCCAGGGCTGAAGATTGCCAGAGGTCAGGAACTCAGTCCTCATGAAGCAGATGGCTTGAGTGAACATTTCTACTCGTTTACGAACATGTCTTTAAACAGCATGTTTAAGCTCTTCTCTGTAAAAACGAAACACAGGCACTTTCTGCAGTCACTCAAATCAGCTGGATCTGAATCCTTTTTGGATAGAATTTCATCACTTGGTCTCCACCAGACGTCCAGCGTTCTCTCTCCGCTCTTGTTTTATTTCACTCTCCACCAGGGCCAAAACAATCGCTGGTGTTCAGATGTTTGCGTGTGTGTGTTCCCTTCTCTGGTGATATGTGTAAGCGAGCAGCAGGCCACATGAGTTCATTTGGTGTTTTTATGCCCAATGGTACAGATGTTAACACAACACTGGAGCTGTGTGGAACGCAGCTGCAGTCTCTGAGGTTCTGCGCTGTGTTTGGGTTCCGATATTCCATTACAGAACTCCTGTTGGGTTTACTATAAAAATGGGCTGGAAGGAGGTGTTTTAAAGATGATACGATGCGATATGATGGGATGATGAATGTGTTTATGTAGCGCTGAGAGCTTTTGGGGTGCGTGTACAGTCACGAAAAATAATTTCAATGGTTTTACATGTCAGAGCATAGGAAACCGCTGTATTCTTCTAGAATTAAAGAAATCTAGCCTAAGAACACAAAATAGATTGCACTATTATTATTTAAAAAAACGATCTCAGCTACACTGGGGATGAGTG
>JAZGTK010006189.1:0-21188 GCA_036877625.1 Ambastaia sidthimunki
ACTAAGACTGCAAATGTGTCTTTATCAAGACTGTCACTATAGCCCCCTATGATCTTTCAGCACCTGCTCACCTCAAGAACAGTGCAGTCAGAACAGGTGTTAACACTGCTGAGCATGAATTATGTGGCTGATGATAAAACGTGAATAAATCTTGTGATGGTCTGTGGTGACAAGATTAATGTGATGTGAGCACATACTCCTAACATACTAAACATCTGGACTAACAAGCAAGCATCGCATTATCATCTGCATAAATCCCTAAATAATTCTACAGAATACACATTCAATGCATCTTGAAACCTACACTATGATAAATTAACAAAGTGCAGTTATATGCAGCTAAAATGTTTAGCCAAAATGAATTGAAGAATGCAAATCATAAATGCTATAAGGTAGCAAAACATATTTTACTTACATTACATCAGAAAAAAAGATGTTTTGACATTTTGCTACACTCTGGCCTCACTATTAGCATTTGTAGCAAATGAATCTTTTCAGTTATGAGGAATGCAAAAAACATGATAGCAGGCGAGCACAGTTAGTTCTGGCATTAAGAGCCTGAGACATTTGTTGCCAGTATTGATAAGGCCCAAACGTCCTGCCTCTGTTTCTAAACTGCAACAATACAGACAAGCTTGAGAGCAAGAGTGTTGCAACTAAGTAAAACACAAACACATTTACGCAAGCTTTTAAAATAATGGGAGGAAAAATATTGATTCATTCCAGCAATAAATTTTAATGTTCCAGTACAATGTTGTTCAGAGTAAAAATCCCTTTGGGTTATTTGGCAAATGTACTTGGATCTGCACACCAACTTATTTTATTTATTCAAAGAAATGGATAAATAATACAGGTGTGAACATACCAATCTCCTGCCCTTAAGATAGACAGAAGTAGTGTCAGTGATTTACAGTTCATTTTCTAATTCAAATCAGAGGGTTGCATGTGTATCCGACACCTTCAAGTCATTCTGTGGATTATGCAGAGTTGCTCTGCCAAAACACGCTTGTTACTTTATGCAGATATTATTTTTTAACTCATGTAAAATAGTTGCATAACTACAAACGCATAAATTAAATGCATAGGTTCGAATATGGCATGGTAAACACATTTTGAGTGATGCCAGGGAGAATTAATGAAAAACAATCCAAATTGAACTGTCTGTCCTTACTCAAAATCTTTGTGGCTTCAGAAGTCTTGGAATATAACACACTAGCAGGGTTTATGTTAACAGTCCACACATTTTCCTTCATGGAACTGAAACTTTTTGAAAGCAGAAAGAGAAAATAAATGATGGTAACAATATGGTTGGATTGGACAAGTTTTAAAAAAATGTTCCTGTCTGTGCACTCAGCCTGACTAAAGATAACCATTTTTCTTTCTAAAGACTGAAAGCTAAGAGTGAGAACAGGCCTAAGAGGCTGACAGGAGTAAAATAAAGACATGATTGAGACACAGTATGTCTGATTTTGTACAGATTTGCTATATATTTGTGTGTGTGTGATTTGTGTGATGGGTTTAGAAACAATATGGAGACAAAATTGTCCTTACAATACAGGAAAATCTGACAGTTCAACATGTACGCAATTCAAATACATGTATTAATAAACAAGACTTAATAAACACACTACATTTTAAAATTAAATTGAATGTAAATTTCAAAGACCTTTGAAGTCAAATTCTATTCTATTCTATTTCATATTTCCTCTCTTTTCTTTCTAACAGCTAATAATTTGAGCTGAGAGCCCAAATGCAGACAGATGTTTCTACTTGTGCTGAAGATGCGAAGTATGATTAAACCTCACATAGGGGAAATCCCTGGTGATTGTGTAAAGCCTACTTATAAGCAGAATAAACGACCTGATTATTCCGTCGCATCCAGATTCAGGTCCACAATAACTGCAGCAACATGAGAATACACATTTTGTAGGATTTAGCACTTGATCAGACATACAGATCAGTATGTTCTAGGGAAGGAATCAGTCCACTCAGAGAGTCCTGGACCACTCAAAGCAGGCTTGATGAAGCTACTAAAGAGATCCGCCATCTCTCCTTCCTGGAGCATGAACTTGCCTTGCCTCACCTGCTAAAGTCATTAATGAGCTGGAGATTAGTTCCGCATGTAAAAATGCTCTGGTGCACAATGTCAGGTTCCATAAAAGCAGAAAGCTTGGGCAAGAAACCGTGTGTGAAAGTGATGTAATATTCAAAGGCTTTGGTTAACAATGCATTTGAAAGCATGAAGGTTATGACCCATTTTAAACAAATAAAACACTGGATGAGAAGAAGCATTTCACAGATGGTCACAGAGGTGTTTACGTGCATGTATACATTTATATCCAAAAGCTCACGGTGGGCATTCTTTTATTCAGCCTTCGCTGATGCGTTTTGGTTCCTGGTTGGAGAAGAACTACTCACGAAGAAATCATCTACACATCTGACACCACGGGACTCATCATGGCACTACGGTAGGTGAGTCATAGCTGGACGCTGAATAGTTGTGTTGTCATTATTTGAAAGCATATGCTCTCTGTATCTGTGGTGGACTGTGCATGCTCATGCAGGCCCCCCTCTGTGCGCACACTCACACACACTGGCTGAGCTCCAGCAGGATGAGTCATGGCCTGGTGTGTGGGTGTCTAATGTGGAGTCAGCACAACTGTACTGGGAACAAAGTTTTAGGGGCTGAAACCGCACCCATCCAAAGCTCCTCGCGTCCACACCCTAAACCCCGCGACATCACCCCATACAGAAATCTGATCTCTGGAAAAACATGTAAAAAACATTCATTTATTATTATTAAGTTACACTGAAACTTGCATATTATACTGTATATTATTGTATGGATTTCACAGATAAAAAAAGTTACATACACTGTATGTAACATTTTAAATTAACTACAAAATTGTCTGTTTTCATATACTGTATGTAATGACACAGGTTTCTCATCTAAATTATAGAGAACAAGACAAAAGCACAAGCTTTATTATAGAGTTCTCTGAAGTGCTGACATGTATTGCAGCTAAATGACTTTTGGAGACTGTTGATTCAGATCTTTTGCTTGCTGATGTGGCCAGTAGGCCAGAATCCAAAAAACTCTGCATTAGTCAAACCTACCATTTGATGTTTCTCTGTCTTTTCTTTTCAGAACAGATCAATAATACAGTACTGGTGTCCTTAGTAACATCAAAGATCTAATTACTGGCAACAATTGACTCAATTTAGGGATCAAATCAACGATAATTTTGGTATTAATGGGCCGGGTATTTTGCTGTATAGTTTTAAGTATCGAATCAAAGGGTTTTGGCTGCTTGCACAATAAAACTTGCCATTGATGACATTGATTTGGCACTCTGGGGGTAACAAAATGTGTTCTAGAAGCCTCCGCCTTTCTCACTGAAAGCTTTTTTGGGAAACAGATATTTACAAACATTTATTTTTAATGTCTGCAGCAATAATCCTCACAAGAAAGAAACTTTATAAAAATAAATGCCCAATTTCTTCTGGAACTGGAACTTCTGTGTACAGTACCAGTACTGAGGTTCTTGAATAGGGTGACGTAAAGGTTTAAAATGCCTCTCTGGTAATTTAACATAGGAAATAGGACCCCACCCATGCTGTTTTATAGACAGCCAAACTGGCTTATACTGGAAAAAAAGATCTTGGCTAGAACTCAGCAAAACCAGATTCTCTTTCCAAATAGCTAAAGTCTACTAAAATTTCACTTAATCCCTGTATATGGGCCAAATTAACTTTCATTATGTCGTATGTGTCAATAGATAATGAAGGTAACTTAAGGGCAAAGGACCTTTTTTTAAATGGCCCCCTACAGTACGTCGTTGGAAGTCAGTTGTAAACTTGTGCTTGGCTGGGATGGAAATTGTCATTTCAAATTTGTTGGATTAAGTTTCCATTTTGGCTTGAGCCTTAAAGTTGTTTAAAAAACAGAAAATCATAAAATCTCCTGTTTGTCCAAATCTGCTTTCTGTTATTCTGTGTGTAAAATGCCAGAGGACCCAACAGCAACAAATAAAGCCAACAAGCTTCTAAAACAGAACACACATGATCAAGGGACGTGACACATTAACAAAGCAGTGCGGCATCTTCTGCCACGGGCCCGGGGCCCAGGATTGGCCACGGCTACAGGACTGATTACATTTATGATCATAAGAGCTCCAACATCAGAAAACTGAGAAACTGTAATCCATCCTGTATACTCAAGTATATTAAATCCAACACTGTACTGTCAAAACAAGAGAAGCAAAAATGGGATTAAAAATGCTTGTTTAGATTTTTATCTAAAAATATTTGTTTCTCTATGGAATATGTTCAAATATTCATACTGTAAATGTCAAAACAGTCCCTAAGCTGCTCTTTAGATATTTTTATAACATGCTGATTTTACAAAATATATGTGAAGCATTCATGCAAAATGTTAATTTACTTTACATTACAAAGGTGACACAGAAGCTGCATTAGAAGTGGCACATATATGGAGCAGCTGACTGAAGCTACGAGACATCTACAAGACGTCTCAGATGTAGCATTTCTTTTCCACAGGACCAACATAAAGGACCAAAAAGTTCTCATACGTTTAAGAACATGTAGAAATTAATACAGTACAGTAGGTGGCGTTTGAACTAATATCTGATTTCCTCAAATATACAAATCAATACACAGAGAAATAAAAAAAAAGTCAAAAGTAGTGAGAGGAGAAGAGTGTGTCACTGTTATGGAATTTAAAACCTTTCATGATCCAAATCAAATGTTCTCAAATGTCATTTGATAACAATAACAGAGCTGAAGATGTCCAGCTCTCTGGAGATGGTGCTAAGAGCCACAACCTGTGAATCCAGATTATAGCATTGCCTCTCGATCAGTATACATTCTGTACCGCACACTTGACTTTAACCTAAGCTTACGCTCAGAATATATCAGAATACATGTATAAAATAATAATGTTATACAAATATAAAACATTTGCATGTATGTGAAATTTGGGTGTCAAAATGCTTTAGAATTAAAACTAGGCAAATCTACATGGTTCCTCTGTAATGACTCTTTTATGACTTGGAAAAACCCTAAATTAAAAAGAACCATCCAAAAGGTGCCATGTCCACAATTTCTATTATTAATTGTGGTGCAATTAAGCTGTTCCTCTGTTACGCATGAGTTACTGTGAGATTGTTAATGTGATAGTTAAGAGACCAGCTGTGACAGCACTGGCCAACTTTACAAAAACATGGTTTTACTATTTTGCCATTGAAAGTCAGGAACTGCATATGGTGCTGTGGAGAGGCAAAGCAATGACGTATTCTAAGGGCCGACCAGCTGGTAATGGGTATGTAAGGTCCAAAGACAAACACACAATGCTTATACACACTCTGACCGCACACGTCCACGTCTGACCTTTAATGGTAACGCACAAGCTTTGAAAGAGTATCAAGTGTTGCAGAGAGGGAAAAAATGAGAGCAGGAATATGATGCAACGGCATCAAAACAGCCTTGCACATAATGCATTGATCTGAGTTACCCATCAAAGTACCACACGCACCAGAAAGCACTTTTAGAAAGTGCCTTTGAGCACAGAAGGCGCCAGGGCTGAGCCCCTCGGGGGGATTTACTCCTCTGAAGTCAGACACCCTCAGCTCAACTTAATATTCATACGAATTATACATTAGTTTCTGAAGTCAAGCAAGTTCAAGTTGAGAAAAAATAACAGATTTGGTCAGACAGGTGCGGGTTTGATGTATGACCGAAATCTGAAACCTATTTGTATATTTAATTCAAAAAGATTCTGAAGGCTTTTTTAAATTAGCTATAATTGGTTGTTATAAAACTAAACAACAAAGTAAAGCAATCAAAACAATCCAAACATTACAAAAACATTGCTTGGAAAAACAAACAAACAAAAAAACAACAACACATGAAACATGGAACAAAAATAAAGAAAACAGAAATTTACATCATTGGCAGGGATTTTAAGAACTTTTAATTACTTTTTATGACTATTTTTATGACAAATTTATGACATGAACCTCAAATATTTTACAGCCGTATCTGACTCAGATTTGGCTGTGACCAAAACAAGTCTCAAGTCTTCAAAACATCAAGGTCAAGTTGTTGATAGTTTTGTCAGCCATTGCTGTTTTGAACTGTGGTCAGGGATTGACATCTGTGACTTTATTGCTTTATTATTTGGAGAGAAAAAGTATTTGTAATATTGTTCAGTTTAATAGCTATTGTTCGGTTGAGTAATATCAGTGGTTTGAATTGTGTCAGTGAATGTACGTGGGTGTTCAACAGCAAGCTATCCCACACAGCGCTAGAAGACACAGTCCATGCACTAGTAACACCCAGGACCACAGCTGCCAAAGGCACATGGTGTTACAACAAAGCACATTTGGTTCTTCTCCACATTTGGTTTTTCCCCTTTTCTCTAGGTCATGTGACCTTCTGGCATCTCTTGTTGCCTCCTTTCTTTTTATGCATATTCACACATGCACACGCTCTCTTTATCTCAGTCTAGTGCCACATCGGCGCAACCTTTCTGATGATGTCATCTTCTCAATCACTACCGGCTGGGCCTGAGCAGACCCTTAAAAGGAAAAGGTCTTACACATGAGACTGGCTGTTACTTTCCTCTTGTCAACTTACGTTTGAAGAGACCGCAGGGGATCCACAACACACATATCCACAACCTATGACCCCTAACTCTATAAACTACACATCAGATCACTGTAGCTCTAACGCCACTGACATGTTACGGATCTGACACAAACAGGCACACAAACCCTGATACCTGCTAACCTACAAACATAGTGTTTATGTAATGTACTATAGCTTAACTAGCCATTTTGTTGGTGCAACATCTGAAATAGAGCAACACAACCATAACCCCCTTACCCAAAACCAATCATCTAGTTTTCAACATCCAACATGTTCTCCATCAAACCCAAAATACAGTCTTCTGATAATACCCATATGCCTGCCCAAAGCCTAAGGCTACCAAGAAGCTTCTTCCAACATTTTGTTGAGCCACACACACAATAAAATGTGAATTATTTTGAACCTACACAAAACACATTAGACCTACAATATTTTCCCTTAAATGCTGTCTAAAACACAAAACAACCCAACAAAGTTGTCTGAACAAACAATTTTTAAATTGAACAAGGTTTTGCAAGTTCCCAGCATGCTTTGCACAATCACAAGTGTTAGGAATCATTTGCTTAAAGAAAGATGTAGTTGCCTTGACAGGTATTTATTTGTTGATAACAAATGTAAATAGACTAAGCAACATGGTGGTACAGAGGACAATCAATTATTAGGATGACTGCAGAAAGACCTAAAAATGTCAATATATCTTTTTCCTTGGTTTTATATTTTTTAATGATGTTTTCATGTTTAAAAAACATGTTTTTTTTTTAAACAGCATGTCTTGGTTTTGCTTTATTTTCTCTTTTGTCTATATGTTCTTTTTAACTGCATTCAGTTTTATTTGAAAAAAGTCATACTCGCCTTTTCTCACCCCTCCCTCCTTCCCCTCTCATGTCCATCCAGCTCATGTCAAACTCTTTAAAGCCGTGTGAGAGTCTCGGGGAGGAAGAGCATCTGGATCTTCTCAAGCACTCCTTCAGCATCCTCTCACCAATCAAAGCTATTCAAACAAAGACTCTGAGGCTTAAGTCAAGCTAAGGGTTTGTTTGAATCAGCAGTAATATGTGTGTACAGAGCAGAGAAAACCTCTGAGGCAATTATTAACCACATGTAACATGACCAGCAAGTGAATTGAAGCCATGGTGATTGTATTGGGTGGACAGGGCCAGTTTCTCACAAGTGTACAGCTGTGGCCATTTTTACACACAAATGTTCTAGATGAGAATTAAACAGGTTTAGGTACTGACCAAGCCTGCCTCTGTTATTCAAGTGTAACTCGAACCTTTGGCTTGGGATTTGCAGCTGGTAAACAATAACTTATTTTTCAAGTCAATATGGAATCACAGACTTTCTCACCAGCTGTCAGAAATCCCTGTTTATTCTGATTCTGGCCTGTAGACAAACTAATTTGTGACAAAAAACAAGAATATGTAGTTTTACTTTAAAAAAATGGTGTAATGAAATGGTGAAGCATTAAATATAGGTGTCTGTAATCAAACAACCCAGAGGAAAACAGTTCTTAGAAGTTGCTTTTTTACAGCTGACTTCTTTCTGACTTCAGCCTGGATCTCCTCAAAGCTAAACCTTGATAACAATGTCAGCACTGAGCATCATTCACTGATGTGCTGCCTTATACTGAAAGAGAGTAGTTCAGTTAAGAGGCCAGATGCACCAAAATGTCACATGACAAAACACAGAATTTGCAGAGAATTTGCCCAGTCAATGGTAATACATTCTGATCACTGTTAAGGAGCCATGATACACTTGTAGATTGAACACAATCCCCAGTGTGAGTTGATTAGAATCCAGTTCCCAGTAATTCTGAAAATTATATTTTCTCTGTTTTCCACATACAAAATGACTTTGCATCTAAATAGGGCAGCATCAAGTGTAGATCACAGCTGATAAAATGCTTATAAATGAAGAATATTGTTAGAGAGGCATATTATTTCATTTTAGAACACAGCAGCCTGGGTGCTAAACATTTAAATTAGATATAACTAAGCTATGAGCTGCCTTTTAAAGTAGGGGATTTTTATCTGCAGCATGGCAAAGAGGGAATTAGG
Organism: Ambastaia sidthimunki; assembly: GCA_036877625.1. NCBI lineage: Eukaryota > Metazoa > Chordata > Actinopteri > Cypriniformes > Botiidae > Ambastaia > Ambastaia sidthimunki. The sequence continues at coordinate 8,727 of JAZGTK010006189.1, forward strand.
GCTGCCCTGTTATGAATGCAATGTAAATACCATAAGCCACTATTATAAGGTCCACATGCCACTTAATATTGTTTTTATGTTTATTGCAAATGTTTAGCTTTTCACAAACAAAGCAAAATTACATGCCCTGGACCTATGGAGAATAAACAGCATTTTGTACAAGGTGGACTTGTCTACAATTCACTGCACCTGTTGAGGAGCAGCTTGTTTAGATCCTTCATCTTCACTATTCTTCATCTTCACTTGAGTTCCTCAAGTTCCTACACTTCCACATATTCCAGACAAACTCTCCAATTACTCTCCTAATACAACTAATTAAAATGGTCACTAGACTTAAACTGTCAGTGCTTCCACTTTTATATTTTCCTACATTGCAAATGTTCACAGTAACAGAACATTGTGGGAAAGGAGCACCAGGGTGAGCACAATCAGGAAAGCTTCCAAAGTCAATGATGGATAAGCTTGGCAGACAGGCCTGAGACAGAGATACTTAAGGAAGCGCCCCCACACTTCAATATTTTTGTTGTATCAGTACTCTTGGTTAAGACCTCAATCTGCCTCAATCGATATTTGCTAATGAATCTACAATGTGGTCTCGTTTTCACTCAGGCTCTATTGCCAAGAATGCACATACACGTTTCCAGATTTTAATAGGCTCAGAGAGACAGCAGCAACTCAGGGCTATTTGTCAAAGGGCCAATTTTGTTTTTTGGATAAAGCAGTCTATCAGTCTCAAATATATAAATGGATGTAAAAATAATTTAGAGAAAGAAAAAAAAATAAAGAGAAAGACAGAGAGAGTAGAGTAGTTTTTATCAGTACTTGTATTCCCTGGGATCGAACCCTTGCGCTACTAACGCAATGCTCTACTAGTTGAGCTACAGGAACACTAGAAACACTAGATACTAGAAAAGGCTCATTTAGAAATGTATCTAAATTAGCAACACAAGTATTTTTTACAGCCAAATGGATAAATGGATATTAAGTGCAACACAACTGTAGGTAGCAATTAGCGCTTACATCCTGTAGTAAATTATTATTTCCTCACAATATGCCTCATGCTCTGATGACAAGCTAATCTAGCATGAAATCTAAAACAACAAAATGAAGAGGCTGCAATTCTTCCATGAACTTGTCAATGTGGTTAGTTTACCATTGGGAATTGTACACTATAATGTATGTGTGTGTACACAAGAAGGGTGCTGGGATTTATGCTTACAAAACCCAGAGAGAACAAAATCCATATGGTCTTTGTGGAAGTATCTGGCGTGTTAAAGCGTTGTGTGTGTCTTCCACGCCAGCGAATCTTGACACATCTATTCCATAACACCCAGCCGTCCACCTCCCACGTCTTTAAGTTATTGCAGTTGCTAAGCATCCTTCACAGCAGCTGTTTTTCTCAACAATGCTGTTGACCTAAATGTGAGGAGAGAAAATTATCTGAAAGAATGTGACAAAGACTTGAACCCTGGACTTTTTCAGCAAGTTGGACCATCTGAGACAAAAGGTTGTTGAGAGTGTCATGCACCTCTTTCAGTAGTTAATTCTGTGCATGTAGCTCTACTACTGTGACTTATTAAAGACTCTGGACAAACACCCAGCAGAACGCATTCTTCAAACATTCCTGTCTCTGTAGCTCATACGTACGTGCAGATCGCCTTTGCCTGCGAGAAAAAGCACATTTGTGATTTTGCCATCATGCTTCAATAATGAATAGAATAGTGTAAGCCAATACTGAACTTTGTAAACATGACTGTGATTAAACATAGCCAAGTGAGCGAGAACTTTTCCCTTTACCTATAATCAGATTTTACACTCTAAGACACACACACACCTGAACAAAATAAAGAAAGGTAATCTGTGATTAATCACAGATGTGATTCTTTAATGGTTATGCAAAATATAACAGGCCAAAACAAGCATGCTGTACAATCTGTTATTTTTCTATCATTCCCTTGCCTCAAATATGATGAATTATAGAGAGTAATTTGTCAGCTGAAGATTCAAAATCTTGTACCCAAATACACTTACAGCAACTGTAACGCCACAAATCACATGCCGTATGGACAAACAAAACACTTTCAGGAAACCAAAGTGTTGGCCAAAGTGTCTGCTCTGAATTCCTTGGTATTTATTTCGACTCCACACAGACGTACTATGATGAATAAGGCAACGTGTTGAATAAATGAGATATCCCGAGTACTGATTGTATTTGACTTGTTTATGATTGACTGCATAGTTGTTATTGTGGATATTTCCTGTCCAATGGATGCAATGTAAGCCAGGCAAATAACTGAGAAATAAATGGAGCATTGCAGAATGTGAGAAAGTATATATGAGCTCATTAACCACTACAGATGTGTAAAAAAATATACACACTTTAAAACTACTCTTTATTGTTATCGGTTTCACAAACAACTCAGTATTTTTAAGTCCTGACAGTCCATTTGCCACTGTCATTTGTCTATGTTTAAATATTCATTTTATTTTGTATTTTTTCCATTATCTAGGCTACATATTACTGTAGTAATCTATTCCAAGATCTAAAACACTGAACTAATTTCAATGTTTTGGTGGCTTGTGTTTCAGTTCTGTTACTAAATATTAAATTCCATGTTGGATTGAACTGGCAGCCAACAGTCCTACAAATTAAGTGTTCTTGGGAAAATTGCCTGTTTAAACAGATCAGTTTCTCCTATCTAGATAAAATCCTGCTTACATGCAACAACAAAAGGCCAATGTCAGTTTCGAACAAGACAATACAACACCTGAGAAAGAAAATCATTTAAAGATGGCACAAAACGTGACTGAGTTGCAACTTTTCTTGGTATTTGAGCTTTTGAGATGTTCAACCAAAACCTCTGCAGTTAAAAATTAACATTTTTCCATCATTTACTCAACCTTCTGTCACATTTTTTTGTGTAACACAATTTTTTTTTCTCAAAATTTTGAGAAACATCTTAGTGGTTTTGTGTTCATATAATGGAATTCTGGATGTCACTGTTGTGTGGTTACCAAAGTTCAAAACACTTTCTTATGCGTTCCAAAAAAAAGCCATACAGGTCTGGAATGACATGAGGGTGAGTAAATGTTGGAAGAATTTCCATTTTGGGTGAGCTATCCCTTTAACACGACCTAATGCACATTTACAGATATTAAGTGTTTTTAAAACTACACAGAATGATCAAGATTTCACACCATTTCTGTGTGTGGTCACAGACAGCAAGTGTCATTTCGGTAAACTGCTACAGTATCTGTACACAAGCCTGTAAACGTCTAATGAGAATGGTGTTCAGGAAACTGTGGTAAGTCTGATCCTAACCACAGATTTATAGACCTAATAAATGTGGAACTAGGACCTAATAAATACATTACAACTGTGAGAATCAAAATGAAGGTGGTTTATTTACAGTAATATTCTGAACTGTTACAAACAGTTATTTATTTGACGATTACAAAGTGTTTTAGTCATTGTTTAAGTCATCACAAATATTGTTTATTTAAAAAAATAACTAGTATATTACACAGATAGAAGCACCATACATAAATATTCATCAGCTCAGCTTAAACAGAGATCAGTACTAGAACTACTGCCTACCAAAGCACATCAGATAAGCTTGGAAAGCCCCTTCTTATTCTCCAATGTAGGGCTGTAAACCAAAGCCAGACGTCTTTGCTCTGACTATCTTGGGCCTTGCCTAGTATTGCATTGCAAGTTAATGTAATTTTGCTTGTATTGATACTGTTAGATAACACAAATTATCACAAGGGTTTTTTGAAATGTTTGAGAGGATGCAGGTATATAGCCATCTGAACACATGCTCCTATGATTGTTGCCTAGCCAAAACATTTATTTGTGGATTTGATGGTGGTGGAAATCATGAAGATGTACTAAATGTTCCTCTGGTTACTTATGGAGAACAGATTTGGTGGGGAGATTGTGTTATGCTTGAGTGTCTCAAATTGGCTGGTGAATTACTGCATGACTAATTGTTTTTTGGCAAACTGATTGTAGAATGCTGTTTGGTACCAGGAATTATGAATAGCCCACCAAAGTTGATTTGACACGATTTGACAAATCATTGCATCTACAGTATTTTTCATAAAGTTCATTTTCAGGCAAAGCATCAAGTTTATGTACAAATGATAAATGACCATCAGAGAAAAGCCATTACTTAGTCTTTCAATTGGCATATTTACAGTAATCCTGGACACCAAACTCAACTCACATTCACAGATAATTTAAATTCACAAAGCAAACAATCCACCCAATTAAACAATCCACCCAAAACAAACAGAGCTCTTAATAAAACCAGATGTGCAGGTGGTACTTTCTCTTTCAAAAGCCATTAAAGTTATAATACTGAAAATGGAAGAAAAAGGATATTTTAGCAGAGTGAAGCATTGAACCTTCACAGCAATGTCTCTTTAACCATTAGCCAAAGGTGTGACATACAGCAACATGCAGTCTTATTTGTGCAGATGACAATAATTTGCTCTGAAAACTGTGATCTCATTGATTTGACCTTGAAGAGCAATTGTATACGATCCAGCAAAAATAATCTATGGAAAAAGGAGCATTTGGGAGTCTCATCCTATATATATAATTTATCCCTCAATCACAATCCAGGAATGTCTTTAAAGTTGTATTAAGAAAGGTAAACACTAGAATTAAATTAATATATGACACAGTTCATTGACATATATCATTCCAGACAGTGTTAGTGATTAATGACTGATGACTTTTAATAGATGACAGGCTAAAAACAATGCACTTTATTTCATTACAACAGAATCACAGTGCTGCTATGAAAACAACATTTGTCTACATGAACATTTCAACATGTAGGGTGTGGGTTGCTGTGCATGGTTAATAAAAACCAAAACAGTGTAACTTCTGCCAGTTCTATGATCTCCATCATTGCCCAATGGAAATGATCTGAGAAAAACAATAAAACGTGCATGTCATATAGATAGATCCCAGAACTCTAAAAATATTAAACAGATCCAAACAAAGAACAATTAAATATGTACCAACCACAAAGCAAAAACACAAGACAATTAAGGATCCAAAATGATACATGTACAAGGTTTTCAATTGCCTTCAGTGCTTGTAGTCATTTAAGTATTCTGCCTGTTCAGCCTCCCTTTTTAGAATAAAATCTGTTGGCATACAGTATGGTGAATATCAGCCCTATTAAAATAACTTGTCCAAACCGTTGAAAGACCATGTGGTAGCATGGTAACTGATTCAATATTTAGAAGAATATATGTAAGCTTTGTGAAATGATGAAATGTTGGTGTACGATCACTTGCAGACTACATTCCCTCAAGTGAGAGTCATCATAACATTGAGAAAAGTGTTGAGAACTTCTGACAAGTTTGTTTTGTTCTTTACAAGTGCCCTACAGGATCAGTCTAATGGTTTAGCACAGGATCTTCTAGCAGAAGATCATTTTTATCAACAACAATATTCATCATCTGTCCTCTTGGCCAATCATTTTCAATTAACTTCCCACCTCATCATTCCTGGAAGGTTGCTGGTTATAGTATGCATGTGTAAATCAATGTGCTGTTCATCTCACACTTACAGTATAACATACACAGCTTGATTTAGCCAGAGCAAGCGTCCAAAACCACAAGGTCAAGATACATATGGGGAAGAGACAGAAAAACAGACCTACACACACACACACACACACACACACAGTCTTGCACTCAAGAGGCCTGTATGTCGCCTCAAAGAGGCCCTGCACGTGGTTGATCAAACGCAAAATATAAAGTGTGTCAAACAGCCTCATTAATGTGTTTTAAAGGCAGGACTCCAAGGTCCAGTGATGAGTGTTTACAGAGTGAAAGTAAGAGAGATGGAACAAAAAAGAGACAAAAAACAAAAACAAGCACTGCACTTCATTATCTCCAGCAGCAGTTCACTGTTTATCTCAATAAAAGTGTCAAATGACGCACATCCAGTAATGTGTGATTCAACATACTTACAAAATCACAGTACATTCTGAAACACACATACAGATCTTATGAATTTCCTTCTTTCTGTCACCTCAGTTGTTTTTTGACTTTCATTAGCTGTATCTCACCTGGAGAGAATCTTGAACTTGGATTGTTCTTGAATTTCCCATCATGCTTTGATGTTCACACTGCATCAAAGGTTTAAATGTTCCGTACCTCTTTCAACCTCTGAGAACAAAGAACATTACTGGTTATACTGAACCAGTTGGTACATAGCACTTAAATAAAAGCATGGAAAACAGCATTCCTACATAATTTAAAACAAAAGCTACTCATTTAAACACTTGTATCTACAATATAAGCCCCTGCTTTCCCAAATCTCGTTTGTAACCCACAGTACAAGACACGTCACAACCACCAATAATCCACCAGGACAAATTTCTCACAAAAAACTGTATTGCTCAAAGGTTAAAAAAACTTAAGACAGTGTTAGGCATATAACAAACCGGAGCATGTTACAGTAAGTTAGCCATTCCCAGTAAGTTAACCTGATTTACAGTAAGTAAACCATTCGTGACTCTGACGGTCTCTTGATTTGGGGTGACTGTCCAAAAAGGTCCTAAGTTCCCTAAGCACAACAGCCGCAGGGGTTCAGCATATAAACTCCAGTATTATCCATCTCTGAGACCAGAAAAAGCAGACACCCACGACTTCAGCATGTAGAATCATCCACAAAACGTGTCTTGGCTATCCCAAAATGTCCTGCCCCTCAATACATTATTTAGCAGGCAAACACACAGGAGACCAACATCTACAGCAGGATGTTACCTCTTCCAGGTTCCCTTCAAAGCTGGTTTAATAGTTAATTATGAAAGTTACAGGGAGCAAAAGTTTAATAACTGCCATTCTAACGCTGATACTCCAGTCGTGCCACTGTACAGATTCTAGTTTCCCCAGAACATAATCCTCAGGCTGCTCATGTCGCAAGTCCTGGCAATGGAGTATGCAGGGGCATTCGTCATCACTCCTATCAGCACTGGCAGTGGTCATCATGGGTGTGGCCAGTTCCACAAGCCTTTAATTGATAGTGGTGACTCCATCTCAAAGAGATGGTCAGAAAAAAAAACAGTAGTAGCCCTGCAACACTACTGAGCTACCGAGCCGGCTGTCTCTGATCTGGGAAAAACTGATTGGAAAAGCATGTGGAACAGGAAACACTGGTCATAGAGTTAAAGAGGAAAGGGCAGAAGAGCTTGTTCCACTTCTAGAGATTCCTACCAGAAAAAGCTGACTCCACTCAAACCTTTCACATCTTCTGGCTCTAGAAAAGCTTTGTAGCTCTTTTCTTTTGTGGTTTGATCTATTAGCGGCCCTCAATATCATGCATGGTTGCTGAGTTTTTGCCATGTGCTGCCGTCTAGAGTCTTAGAAGCTTCAGAAATGACTTTAACTTTCAATGGGAGGCCCATGGGACAGCAGGACAAGCATGGCTACCTGAAAGATAATCCCCAAATTTGACATTATTCTAGTGCTTCATTGCAGGAAGTCTGACAACACTCAGATATCATTTGCATCTATCTTTATTGATTAATTTAACTTTGGTAACCTTTAGATACTCAGTCATACCTATAGGGCTCAACTGTATTTTCTGAAAGTTTATTTAAAGTTAATATTATTGTACTCGAGTCCTCCTGTCCCAATCTGAACTGAAATTCACATTCTTTAGTCCTGCCAGATAGTCATGAGTTTTTTTTAAATGGTTTCAAAACACCTCCTGGGTGCTGAAAGACTGAAAGCTGTGCTCTCTGACTAGTGGCCTCTGTGTTACACTCCATCAGGAATAAGCTTGCTATGTGCTCCAAACTTTGGGAATATTGAGAAATATATTGTATATATATTGTGTAGGAATAAAATGTTAGAATGTTAGAACTGTTAATTTAACATTGTGGCATTTCCACTGACACATGTGCATCCTTATAAAGCAATTATTTTACCAGCTGAGCATTACCTTCAGTTCATTTGATGACAAACTGTTTAACTTTATTGAATGTCACGTGTAGGTAGAGATGATTACAAGCAACACACACACAGATTAAAACACACGTGGCCGTCATGACAAATTGTCAATCTTTCATTTTGTCATTCTGTTCCAGTGGAGAATAGCACACACAGCCTTTACAATCAATGATTTTCTTTAAAGTTTCAAACAGTGGTGGTCTGGATACTATCAGAACTACATTTACAATCTCAGTCTTTTATTTTTTCTGTCATGTTTTCTTTGCTGTGGCTTCATGTGCTCTTAATCAAATATGTTTGGCCAGTAAGTCTCCTACTGGGATAGAGTCATCCGCACAGAATTTAACCTTAATTGACCCAATGTGTTTGTGCCTGAGTGACTATAGAAACATGGTAAAGTCCAAGAGTTTGTGTGTGTCTATAGACATCAGTACGTACATTCACACTTTCCATTCACACACAAATTGTTGCAATACATACACAGTTGTTAGCCATGTTCCATGCATGCTAAAGGATTTTCATGTAGACTTCATGTAGATTTTCATGTCTTGCTCCATTTTTCATGGAGCAAGACATGTGAGAATCATTTATCATTTGACATGAACAATGACGTCATGATGGGTGAGGTCACTGGCAGATTGTAAGACTTGCGGTAAACTGTCCACCTTTCAGCTCAGAATGACCTTTAGGTCAAGTGGGGATTTGTGATAAATACCTTTGGTGCTCAAATGTTCTTTCCAGGAATTCTTTATCTTTGCTGCTGTTATATTTCATTTCAGACCCTTCTCCCATCATTCACTAGAATTTTCTCATTCTTGAGAGTTTTCAGAAGCACTCATGGCGAGTGGTGTTGGGGTGTAAGCTGATTAAAGGCAGGGTAGGTGATTTTTTCCAAAAAACATTGAAACCACCGTTATGTTGATTAAAAGTCTCTTCACAACCTGACAGAAATCACAAGGAAGCTGAAAGTCACAAAACCTCTCCAATAGTGTTTACATATAAACCCAGACAACATTAAAAGACATAAGACAAAGAAGGCCTTACAAATACACAAAACACAAACCTGACTAATTAATACCACAGCTTGTTAATCCAGCCAGCTCCTCTCTGAATGCCATAAACAACATGACAGGTTAACCATCCAACAAAACCATACAAAACCACAAGAACATTTACATGATGACATCAAGACATGAGTAAGAACAATATTTTACAGCTGTTGAACTTGAAAACATAGTTTGTTTACATAATGAAAACATACAATTCATATATACAGTATATAATTAATTTATACATCCAAAAACTATACTATGCTTCATTTATATATCTAGCAATTATGAGCAAAGCCATGTCTATTTGTCCTATATAATACTTTTAAAGCCATTACTGTAACAGAACTACACAAAAACATTACTCACCCTCAAGTGTTTTTATAATGCTTCTAAAGTACTGCATAAAGACGAACTCTCTCATAAAAAAATATTTGTTTTCAACTGTTTACAAGAAGCTTTAACCACAACTGATGCCAGCCTAATAAAAGCTTAAGCTGGGCAGCTTTCTTCACATTGTTTTTCCGCAAAGGCTTTAATAGCCTGACGTTGCTCTGGAGGAAAAATATAACATACATGGCCAGCAAAAGCCATTAAAAATTGTCAGGTACCTTGTCGAAGTGGCAGGGTATGTTGAGTCGTGCTCAAGAAGAGTTTCCATGGAGACGTGAAGAAACTAGACATTAACAAAGGCTGTTTAAGGATTGCGATGCCAGAGGGAACTGTTTTCGTGCCATGCTATAGAGACACCTAAACACAAGCTAGTGCAAGCTTTGTTCATTGTGATCAGCTGTAATTTCACAACAAGTTGAGCCTAAACCTAGATTAAAGTGTTTAAAACAAAGCTCTATTAGTTTTAACAATTAGCCAGTTTTAGGGAGAGACTGCTGATACAAATTCCCACATCAACAAATGATACGTTTGGCAAACTACAATGTCACTGTATGAAAGACATATTGGCAAGGATTCAATAGGGCACGGGGGAAAAAACAGTAATAGTAGATAGGTGGGTGATGATCAAACGCTTTTCTGAGTCAGACAGACTTAAAAGGGCCTACAGATTATTTTAAGACTTGAAAATGAAAGTGTCTTCATTTCAGAAATCTTTGTTAGTGTTAAAACATCAGTAAACTGGATCTGTTTTGCACATGGCACAGTGTTGTCGTCATTTAAAAGATAAAGAGAGCATGTGTAGCCACTCTGTTTGCAGACTGAACATTGCATGAAATACTAACACTTTCCTACCTTTAGGCAGTGCATTCACACAACAAGTGATCAAACGGTTGCTTGCCATGTTTTCACAAAGCCATTTTCTGAGAACATTGTGAGTATTGTTTTTAAATCTGTCCTTATCATTTGGCTTTGAACATTCATCCACAACAACAACTTACTCAAGTGTTCAAACCAGTAATCACAGGTTCAACCACAAACTGATCTGATAATAATAACCAGAGAATTTTAACTATTCCATGTCTGTTTATTGTCAAAACATTTTAGACACTTCTTCACACCACATCACAACATCTTCATATATTCTTTAAAGAAGCTTTGAATTATGAACTTTTGAATTATGATAACCATTCCTTGATGGAATTGTGTTGCTAAACTCGGCTTTACATTCCTGTAAATAAGCTTTAATAAACAGGGCACAAATGACGTAATGGGCTTAAACAACTTATAGCAGGACTTCAATAGCAAACACCTGCAATCCATAAACATGAAAATGCATTAAACTAATACGATTAACCCGTTAAAAGCAATTATGTCAAGATGTATTAGGTGATGTAACATGAGATTTCAAGAAATTATTACCTGTTTCTCCTTCATTAAGTCAGAGCTTCAAAGGATTGGCACTCCATGCATACTCAGATAAACACATATTATACAGCTATAATTAGAATAGTGGCTTTTAAGTTTACAGTGTGTTTTGTTTACACATGATGTGCTTCTAATAAGTATTTTCAGAAGAATAACAGCATTTTACGTTCCCCAAACTTTGTTTTTACTATATATTGTGTTTTTAGGAAAATTAAACTTTACAGAAAGGACAAGAGGTCCAATAAATGCTATACTGTCATACTGACTAACAAACAGCACAGATATTGCAAAGGTCATACCAACTGTTTATGACCTTTGCAAGGTCTTTAATAAAATACATAGTAATCATATCATGTTTAAACAACACAATGACTTGCATTAACTATTCAAATTGAACAGATATTGTTACCAGCCTCATGTAAATAGAAAAAGAGGTATTTGTGCTCTCAGCAGCATTAAACTCAGATTAGTAATGCTTTGAGGTTTTATTTATACTTTACTGGGCTGTCACATTAACCTCTTTCCATGTGGCATTTTCTTACATTCTCAAATAGACTAATAAATACTGCAATCTTTGTGTGTTAACAGTGCGATTAATGACAAGCCATGGTTTAATCCTCTATGTCTGGAGATCTAAAAAATTGGACATCTGGAATAAAGCCACATTATCTAAAAATGATTGAATTTGAAAGTTGCTGTGTAATTATAGCATTACAAATTTCCATAAACTTTGAAATTGTTGACAAAATACTTAGAAAGTATTACGGAACAAATCATTCATGTTTTTCCAAAATACATTCATGACTTGCACATGAATGTGATAAAAATGGACAATAGTTACTGACAAATATCACTGCAGGCCATTTTTTTATTTTGGTCAAGAGAATAACACCACCTCAAAATTGCATTCCATTAGCTTATAATATTTCAGTTTTAGGAACTGCCAACTAGGAATAGAGCAAAAAAGTGCATAAACGTAGCTGAAGGTAGCATGAAAGTTTTCCTGTAGCTCAACTGGTAGAGCATTGCGTTAGCAGCGCAAAGGTTGTGGGTTTGATCCCAGGGAACACAAGTACTAATAAAAAAAAAATGTATACGTTGAATTCACTGTAAGTTGCTCTGCCAAATGAATTAATGTAAATGTAATGAAGGTATGCAAATACACAGTTTAACAGGCAAACAGGCATTCAAACCGAATTCATGTTATGTGATTGACACGACTACATAAGAGTACATACATAAGGACCATAAAAGACACTAAACAATAGGGCTTTTACTTCCACTATTTGCATTCATAACTAATTCTTTTGATAATGCTCTGAGTTTGCCAATTACCCACAATGCACTTTATTGATTAGTTGCAGCTGCATAAGAGATCAGACAGAATGAGACCTTCAGTTTCTTCACTCTGATATCACTGCATGCTCTGCTGACAACTGACAATCTGGGTTTCTGAGAATTACATTTTATTTGTCATCACTTGTAAAGATCATCAGCACTGTTTATCACATAACTAAAACCATATCAGCTGTAGTCTGACATCAGTCAGACTGCAGTGTCCTGATGACATTTACTAACGTAAAATACAAGCTGAGAACTAAGACTGTTATTT
>JAZGTK010006190.1:0-10261 GCA_036877625.1 Ambastaia sidthimunki
CGACAAATAACATTTCAGTCCTTATCTGTTTGTTAGGATAATTATATAAGCATCTCTTATTGTGTTAGAAACAAGCGTAGAGACCTTGTGTGTGTGTGTGTGTGTGTCAGTATAGGTGTGTGTGTGTCAGTATAGGTGTGTGTGTGTCAGTATAGGTGTGTGTGTGTGTCAGTATAGGTGTGTGTGTGTCTGTATAGGTGTGTGTGTGTCTGTATAGGTGTGTGTGTGTGTCAGTATAGGTGTGTGTGTGTCTGTATAGGTGTGTGTGTGTGTGTCTGTATAGGGGTGTGTGTGTTTCAACAGTAGATGTGGGTTCCAAACCAAAGAAAAGCATGTAAATATTTGCTCTGGGACAGCCCTATGATGTCATCAGAGAGGGAGGGAGGGGGGCTGACAGAGGAGTGTGTTAGTTTAAGACAGACTGCAGCGGAGAGCAGAGACAATTTGTGCTGAACACACACACACACACAACACACACACACACAATCTCTGTGTCGGATGGTGCTGCACTGGTGAGAGGTGAGCGCAGTTTAACTCTGTCTGATAGTTTGTTGTGTTTTGATGAGTGTTTAAGTGCCTCGTGAGAATCATGTTGGTTTGTATGTTCTGAGGAATTAACAGCTGTTACTGTAAACGCTTGTGAGATTTAAAACAATGTCAGATTTGTTTGCTGAGTGGGAAAAGAAATGTTGTTTTATGCTGTTATTAATGTAGGAAATGATTGTGCAGTAAACAAACATCAGATCATCTCCAGCTGCGGAAATAAGTCAAATATTCTAAGTCTAAGTCTTAATAAGTCTCTCTCTCTCTCTCTCTCTCTCTCTCTCTCTCTCTCTCAGCAGTCTGACTGTAGATTGGACCTCATTGGTTTTTAATGTGAATTTAGATCTAAAGATGTCAATGACATAATCCAGTTGTGCATTTTGCCATGAGCTGTATTTCAGCTGATATAAACTAAAAAGTGCTGTTATAAAAATGTTATTAAAGCTGGAGTTTGTTTGTGTACGGGTGGGTTGCCATGGTGAGTGTGTGTGTGTTTCTTCCATTTTAATGGAAGAAACTCTAAAATCTCACAATGTGGCTGCTTGACTTCCAGTTCACAAACAGATCCAGTCGTGTGTGAGACTTGTGAGAAAACAAAGTGCTTCTTCTGAGGACACAGAACGTGTAGAAGTTTCTCCACTGCCAACATCTGACAGTGTTTCATTATTTATGACAGCCCACTTTGTCTGTCTCACTCGTCCTGAAACTTAATCATTAAAACATTAAGGACGTTTCACAGCAGTGGTCAAAAGACACAGAAATAATGAAAACACAGTTTGATGTTCTTTAAAGCTACTTTCAAAGGATATACATTGTAAAAAAACACAACACGGCTGTCCTGCTCTGATTGGCTGCTCTGATGTTTAGTATATTTATTTATTTAAAAATAACTACAAATTGTTGAAAACTTTCCAAAAGTCTTTGAGTTTGAGAGATGATGAGCTATTACAAGACCAGAAGATAGTGATAATCAATATCACATTTCAGTTTGAAATTGAATTAAGGTGAATCAGAGTTGGTTCTTCTGTGTTCATCAGTGGAGAAGATAGATGACTACAAGCTTTAGTCAAAGTTCTTCATCGTTCTTCAGGAAGTTCTTCATCCATTTTTTCCATCATCTCTCTCAAGACCTTGTAAGAACCTGTCCTTCACTGATCTTCTAAATCTTTCATCTTCTCCTGCAGTTGAACTGAGTTCAGCTCTGCCCGTGAGAGTTCCTCCCGCCGCCATCCCCATGGATCTGCGCGTGGACGCATCTCCTGCGGTGGACCCGACGCGTCGCGAGCAGCAGCTGCAGCAGGAACTTCTGGCGCTCAAACACAAGCAGCAGGTTCAGCGGCAGCTCCTGATCGCTGAGTTTCAGCGCCAACATGAACAGCTTTCGCGGCAACATGAGGCCCAGTTACAGGAACACATGAAGGTCAGGACTTGTGTGAGACCACACAGCTAAAGTTTCACCTCGTCTGGTGGTCTATTGGTTAAACTTCAAGGCTGGTAATCAGAAGAACGATCTGTAATAGAAGTGAGAACTAAAGTTGGGTTATGATGATGGTTAATAGTTGGTTGATGATGGTTAATGGCTCATGATGATGGTTTGTGATTGCTTCTCGCAGGGTTTTGAACCTGCAACCTTCTGATTATTGTGAGCTTTAGCTGGATGGTGCAACTGTTGACCCGTTTGGATGTTTCTCTCACCAGCATCAGCAGGAGCTTCTGGCTCTCAAGCACCAGCAGGAGCTCATGGAGCATCAGAGGAAGATGGAACAGAACCGGCTGGAGCAGGAGCTGGAGAAACAGCAGCGAGATCAAAAGCTTCAACAGCTCAAGAATAAAGAACGTGGCCAAGAAAGTGAGTTTCCATACAGAGCTGCAGTCTCCCATCAGCAGCAGTATTAAAATCATGGAGTACGTTTCTTCATGGGAAAGTTCTTGTGGACTTTGTGTTTTTCTGTGAACAGGTGCTGTGGCCAGTACTGAGGTGAAGATGCACCTGCAGGAGTTTGTTCTGAATAAAAAGAAAGCTCTTGCTCAACGCAGTCTCAACCACGGCATCTCCAACAATCCACGCTACTGGTACGGGTAAGCAGCACCACACACCTCAGCTTATTCAGGAGAACCTTGTGTAGTTTCTTCTGCAGACCATCTAAACAGTTTTGGTTCTTGCCCTCAAGATTTTAATTGATGGAAATGTGTTACAACTAAATGTTACAGAACTAAAAAAGTTAACATTCTTATAATCAAGCAATAATTGTAATACAACATTCACATTTTTAATGCTTTTCACTTAATGGAAACATTAAAAAAATGTTCCCTGTTAGCTGGGTTTGTCTTGTATCACACAGTTAAGACCACACAGGGAAGCGTACAGGATTTGGGATATGACGCAAGCCATGTCACAAGCATATGTGCTTTTCCTGTGATGGAGGCTGCTGGTGTCACAGGGTTGATCTTGTGGATGGTGTTTGTTCGTGTCTCATTGCTGTTTCATGGCTTGATTTGTCATTGTTGTTTTCTGCTGTCTTTGTAGGAAAACTCAGCACAGTTCTTTAGATCAGAGTCCTCCTCCTCCAACCACCATCAGCACCTACAACAATCCTGCCATCGGTGTCTATGACTCAAAAGACGACTTTCCGCTTCGCAAAACAGGTACAGTCCCTCTTTCTTACACATCTCTGAGCTTGATACAGTACAAAACCTTCGAGGGTTTGAAATAATTGATACTTGCTTATATAACCAAGATCTGCTGTATCATCAGAGCTTCTGCAGGGTAAATGAAATGATGACTTTCTAAGGTTGTTTTCACATCTGGCCGTTTGAGCGTTCGTTTCGGAATCTGTCCTGTTTTTTTCCTTTAGCGCCGTTTGTTTAGGCACATATGAACACGGCAATTGCTCTTAGATCCGGTCCAATAAGAGGACTGTTTACTCCGCGTGACTTGTATTAATACATTTTGGTCCATTCGAAATGTTTCCTTGTGAACTTAACTAAGAAAAAATTACAACCTGGTGGCGGTTTTAGTCCCTGTTTCAGAACAAAGCAAGACGTCTACAGCTCTGAGATTGTTGTGTTATCTTGTGTTTGTTATTAGCTGATGGAACCGTGTGTAACACAGAGGAAACGTCGCTGGGCTGCACAACTGTATAATTATTCACTTAGTGGTGAAACTGGCAGATGCTGTTGACAGAAGCTCAGTGCTGGAGATCA
Organism: Ambastaia sidthimunki; assembly: GCA_036877625.1. NCBI lineage: Eukaryota > Metazoa > Chordata > Actinopteri > Cypriniformes > Botiidae > Ambastaia > Ambastaia sidthimunki. The sequence continues at coordinate 3,748 of JAZGTK010006190.1, forward strand.
ACCACAGTTTATTCTGGCTGCGAGAACAACATTCCAGAGTGTGTGTGTGTGTGTGTGAGTTTTTTGTGATGTTCGGGTGTTTACAGGGTGTTGTGTTTGTGAGTGTGTGTGTGTATGTTTGTGAATGTGTGTGTGTGTGAGAGAGATTGCAGTAGATATTGAAGTCCCTCAAACTGTCCTCACTTTCAATGGGTGGTCATCAGAGGGCATTAGAACTTCACTTGGTGGGAGTTCTTGTTGTTCTGATTCAGTGTTGATGGTTCAGGCTGTAGGTTCTTCATAACTAGAGCAGAACTTCAGTTTGTGGAGATGCATTAGAAAACACCTGCAAACACCTCACTAACGTGATTTCAGTATAATGTTGAATGAAACAAGCTGAACATTTGCTGGTTGAGGACGATTGTGTTTGGCATCTTTCTGAATAACCTTGTTGGGAATTAGACGTTCCAGTTTTCCTCAGTAACCGTGATTCATTCTGAATAATCCTGCCAGCTTTTCTACAGTAGTGACGAGTTTGTGGAATTTGCTTATGTTAATGGTGACCTGTTAGTTATGAGCCTCATTTATTTACCAGCCTGAGCCGTACAAGCGTTGATTCCAGTAAGGGATGAATGAATCAACACTGCTTTCTTGTTTCACCAGTAGATGAATGTGGAGGTTTTCATTCAATAGAAAACTCTCACATGGAGGTAGATGTACCACAGGATGGGGGACGTCTGTTGATCATTTTAAAGGCGAAGGTTTTTTCACATCGTGATAGTAATCAGTGATAGTAAGTCATCTGTTTATATGTAAATATATCTTCTGTGAAAGGTGCAGGACCATAAAATGTTTGTCCAGTCATTGGATGTCCTACTTGAACTGTCAGACGTTTTGGAGGAGGTGTGGCTTTGGAGAACGATGTGAAGAAAAGGCGGGATCTTATGTTTTCAAAGCTAGCTTGCTACTGCCAGACTCTCAGAATTCAAATTCTATATTTGTTTGATATTGAAAGTTTTCTGTTGCTTTTCTGTTGCTTGAAGCAAAGATCAATAAATAAAATGTTGTAAGTTGGGATGTTTTGTTTAGCACCTTAATCCTGCAGTTTAATACAAAAAATGTACCATTTAGTATGTTTTTTTTAACTGATTTAGTTTGAGAACACAGGAAGTGTCCCCATAAACTATGTTTACATTGTTATCCACATGTCATTATACACATTTGTGTCCTTGCAAACCACATATTCACACACACAAACACCCACATCCAGTTTGATCATTTGTGTCTTTGTAGCATCTGAACCGAACCTGAAACTGCGGTCGCGTCTGAAGCAGAAAGTGACGGAGAGGAGGAGCAGTCCGTTACTGCGCCGGAAAGACGGTCCCGTCAGCGCCGTGAAGAAACGCTCTCTGGATTTAGCAGGTGCTGTTGGGGAAAACTCATCACTGGTGTGTGATGCCGTGTGAATGTTTTCACGCGGACTCATTGTTTCTGTGACCCAAACAGATTCGGCCTGTAGCAGCGCTCCGGGATCCGGACCAAGTTCCCCGAACAACAGCTCACACGGAAACCTGTGTGAGAACGGCGTCGGCACGGCCGTCTCGAGCGAGGTACGATAACAGAATGTTCTCAGAACATTGGTTAACATTGAGAACATTGGTTCTCTAAAAGCTCTTTCAAAGTTATAAAAAGGCTTGCATATATATATTTTATATATATATTTATATATATATCAAACATCATAAATATCAAAAACGTTACTATTAAATTGTCAGTGGAATGTTAAAAAAAGTTACAGATTTAAAAAGTTTAAATAACGTTCTTAATACAATGTCCAAATAAATTTGTTAGTTGAGTAACTAAAGCATGAACTAGCTTTCTCTACCGTTGACTAACATAAGAACTGCTGGTGATTAGTTGTGTGTGCTTCAGTCGTCTTCAGCTCACAGGTTAGCTGGTTGTGATGGGTCGGTCAGTCAGTCTCTGTACACGTCTCCCTCATTACCCAACATCACTCTGGGTCTGCCCGCCTCCACTATTAACAGCGTGAGTATCTAACTCATGTTAAATCATGATCAAATTGTTTTTTTCCCAGAAAATACTGTAATAAAATACCAACATTTGTTTGCTGGAGAAGCACAGCTTCTACCTCATTTACCTCATTTACCTCAATAATGTTTTCTTGTTTTAAGCCTAAGTCTTTAAAAAGCTGTTCATTAGTTCAGTGCTTCATATGTTTGGTCATCATCATTTTGGTTCATAATATGATGTTTTGAAAGTGGTTTAATTTTTCATTTATCTACCAAGCAGGACAGTGAGCATGTGTCTGTGACCAGTTTGCCCCTCACCACTCCATTCCTGCCCTCTTCCCACCTTCCCTCGTATCTTGGAACTTCTGACACTGCGAATTCCCACAATGCCTTGCTGCAGCACCTGGTTCTTCTGGAGCAATCTTCTCCACCAAGCCCTTTAGCTGCTGGTGAGTTTTTGAACTTGTCTTCATGATGAAAACAACCTCCTCACTCACAGAACATTGATTCTGTGCATTCTGGTCACTGTCATTGGGTTGGTATGAATGAACGTCTTTTTGCCTCAGAATGAGAGGTTGCTACCTCACCAAAAGTTTTCCAGGGCTGTCGTCAAACCGTTACATAACTGTTCAAATGTGCAAACAGCCCAGTTTTTATGACTTTGTCCTATATGCGCAGACAGTGTAGACGGTCAGGGGTTTTTTAGTTCATTAGATCAGTGTTTTGCCCCGCACCCGGCAGGAGGCCCGAGCAACAGAACACGGTGTGCCAGGCAGAGCGACGGGGAGTGCCAGCGCTAAATGCCAGCTGGGCTCACTCGCACTCCCACGGCACCCAAAAGAATTGACCGTTAATTCCCAGAATGGGAACAGGGAAATTAAACAATAAAGACAGACCCTGACAGAGTGTCCTAAATCTCCCAGGGCTGAGTTCAGCCACCCGTAGACAGCCATGACGTCTTTAAAGGACCATATAACGAATTTGGGCAATTTGCAGGATGTTGCATTGTTATACCGTTTAGGAAACTTCCAGCTGACGCGAGTTCACCATATCTTAAAAATAAGCCTCATTTATTGGTTGTCTGCAGTGTGCATGTGAGTTAATAGCATAGCTGTGTTCATAAAAGGTATGTTTTGTCAAAGTCCCTTTAAGGAAGTCTCCGCAGTCGACGGCCATTTTTAAAATACTTCTAGGCAGCTATTTGAGTCATGCAAAACCCATCTTCAAAAGTCCTATCTGTTTGAATGAGAGAAGACAGATATCTTCAAAATCGCTGGTTTAGGTCACAATAAAACAATATATTTCCAACCAGTTATCAAGCTTGACATAAATTCTGTTTTTTAAACTCAAATCACGCTATTAAAAACAAGCTTTTTCACCTCACAACATTCTGTACTCTCAGAGCCCCCCCCAGCGATTTGCGATTGGTTCATTCTACTAGCAGACGGGACTTCTTTCACTAAAGCGGCCATATTGAGCGATGCAGATTCCCCCATTCATTGTGACACAACTTAGGCATCTTGTTAATTCTATAATCTTTGGTTTTGTCACAGGTGTGACAGCCGCTCCCCTACAGTGTCACTCTCTGCAGAAACTACGACAGCACAGGCCGCTGGGCCGGACGCAGTCTGCTCCTCTGCCCCAGAGTTCCCAGGCTCTCCAACAGCTGGTGGTCCAACAACAGCACCAGCAGTTCCTGGAGAAACACAAGCAGCACTTCCAGCAGCTCCACATAAACAAGGTCAGAAGTCTTCATAAGCTTCATCCCTGAAACATTTTCTATGTTTGTGCTTCAGTGTTGCAGACTTTAATTGCATTTGGTATTTTGATAGACGGTCAGTGGTGTTAAGAACACAGTGTATCCCATGATTCTTTTCCCAGGCATGCTGTCATGGCAACTGAAAGGAAATATCCCCGTATTTGTTTGAGCAGGATGTTTTTCGCCTGTCAGCGATGAGTTGCTCAGTTGTTGGGAATTTTTCAGGTAGCTGGTGGACATGATTGATATTTTGAGTTTTCTGTGGTTTATGAGAAGCAGAAGTAAACAGAAGGGGAGTTTGCCTGCGGTGGTATGTTGACAGTTGAAGATGTGGGCTGGAAGTCATGAAACACAAAATAGAAAGGTACAGAGACCCCAGCCTACGTGGAACATTCTCAGAACATTGGCTAGTGTTCTCTAAAAGTTCTTGAGTTCTAAGTTATAAAGTTATGCAGGAGCATAAGTAGAATGTTTTTCTAATGTTATATATAATGTATACATATCGAAAATGTAGTTAGTGGAACATAACGTTTTTATAACCAAGCAAAAATGTTTATACAACGTCAAAACAACTGGATGTTTTAAACGTTATTAGAACATTTTTTTACCTAATGGAAATGTTAGGAAAACTTTCTTAAAACCTTTCTCCAAACTGAGTGTTCTGCCATGATCATTGTTGTGATAATGGATGGAGCGTTTAACGTTTAAAGAACCTAATGTTCTATACAGAAATGCTGTAGTATTATTTATATTTATTATATAACCATCTGTGAATTCATGTTCAGGCACAAATCAGTGTTCTGCAAAACTGAAGCGTTCCAGTCGTGGTTACATAAGCTTGTAGTTTTTGATGTGTGTGATGATGTTTCCTGTGGCCTCAGTGAGTGATTGATGATCTGAATTCTACAGCGTCATTAGAGGTCACACACACTGCAGTGTGATTAGTTTGTTCTTTGACTTCCTGTGGTGAAGCTGTAGAAAACTCTGCGTGTTTGCCGTCTTCATTTAAACACTGAACACTGAACTGAGACTGAAGTTTCAGCACTGAATGCGAGAGGGAGAGAACGGAGGATAAAGAAGAGATGACAAAAGAAACTCTTTGACGTCAACAATGTTCTTGTGGCGTTTGGCGAGTGTTTTCACCCGCTGCCAGCTCGTGTTTGAGTTGGAAAACGGGCAGCTGTAGCCGAACTGCAGAATGTTAGCAGGCTTTTGTTGTTGCATATTGTCATTTTTAATGAATTTTATTGAATTATGTCTTTTAAGATCAGTTTACTGCAATACAAATGTTTTAAATGTTGGGACAAGAATGTATTTTAGTTACGCTTGTGTGTTGGAGTTTCTTTGTTTATTTTAGAGACCACAAATGTTCATGTAAATGATTTCAGTGCAGAATCTGGATTAAACGATTTTTAAAAAAAATCAAAATGTGATTTTTTTTATATTTAAAAAAAAAACTACAAATGTGATTATTTAAATAAATAAAGTGGGTGTTTGGATCGGTGGCAGTAAAGATGTGGTTTAATTAAACAAGATTTATTGTGTCTGTCAGATGTTGAGCAAACCGGCTGAGCTTCAGCACCAGAGTCATCCAGAAGAGACGGAAGAAGAGCTTCAAGAACAGCAGACGGAAACTCTTCTCATGAGTGTGAGTGTTAAAGAAGAAGATCTGACGGAAGAGCAGACACAGGACGAGCAAGAGCTGCTCTTCAAACAGGTGAGACACGAGGAACACGAGTCAGATACCTTCACAGTCCTGCTCAGTAACTATTCCCATTATTCCCAATATTATTATTTTGCTTGTATATTATAAAAATGTTTCCCTAACGTTTCCATTAAGTAACAAAGACTTTCCAGAAACATTCAAAACGTCCTGTTTTTTTAGACGTTATATTAATATTATTGCTTGGTTTCAAACTTAACACATAAACAATGGCAGTGTGTCTTACAGAGAGAGGCAGATTAAGACAGACAGCCAATCTCAGTTGCCCACTTGCTTATGCTAGCTAGTGAGAGACAGGCAGACAGTAACTCTGCTGTTTGTGTCGCCCTCTTGTGTTTGGAGTCAGTAACAACACCTGTGTGTGTGTGTTTGTGTGTGTGTGTGTGTGTGTGTGTGTGTGTGTGAGCAGCAGGCTCTTCTGTTGGAGCAACAGAGGATTCATCAGCTCAGAAACTATCAGGCGTCAATGGAAGCAGCTGGTGTGTCAATCAATTTTCCAGGGCACCGCCCCCTTTCCAGGGCCCAATCATCTCCTGCGTCTGCTTCATTCATCAGTGTTCAGGAACAACCTTCCAAAGTTCATTTCACCACAGGTGCGTCATTCAGTTTAAATTCAACGTTTCCCGTTGTTACAAATCAGATACGGAAAATATATTTTAGAACAAATAGTTTAAACAAACAGAGACAGAAAAGCACAGAAATAAGGCCAAAAAATGTTTAATGTTGAATAAATAATTGCAAATTGTTTTCTAATCTACGTTGTAGAAATAATTGTCTATAGGATTGTATTCGGCCTGTAAAGCATGTATGTGTGTCTTAATATATATGGTCTTATACATGCCAAGTGCAAAAAACAAAATGGCAGATCCTATCTTCCTGCTAACACTGTAATTTTAACTGTAACGTGTGTGTGTGTCTGCGTGTGTGTGTGTAGGTCTGGTGTATGATTCTCTCATGCAGAAACATCAGTGTATGTGTGGAAACACAAACACACACCCTGAACACGCCGGCCGCATTCAGAGC